>CAIGQV010019101.1:4560995-4605726 GCA_903798115.1 Danio jaintianensis
CACCAGAGGGCGCTGTGTACGCTTTTTTGATGATCTCAGATTTCTCTTGTGCATCATCTACTCGCATAAATCCACCAGAGGGCAATATGTATGCTTTTTGATGATCTCAAATTTCTATCACGCCTTCTCTTTTCGCAAAAAAACCACCACAGGCCACTGTGTACGCTTTTTGATGATCTCAAACTTCTCTCGTGCGTCCTCTCCTTGTATAAATCCACCAGAGGGCGCTGTGTACAATATTTTGATGATCTCAAAATTTATCTCGCGCGTCCTCTTCTCGCGTAAATCCACCAGAGGGTGCAATATACACTTCAGCCGATCAGGCCAGCTAGCTGTCGACTGAATGACTGACCCACCCACCCCTCCCCGTCTCTAAACCAACCGATAGCGTTTTCAAAAGCAATCTAGAAAAAGAAACACCGTCGTGGCCACGTGATTTCACCACGTTTTCAGCCTGTTGGTTTATTTATTTTTTATATCAATGGAAAACACTTAATTAACATATATTTTATACAGTGTACCACTGTTTTTAAATAATAAATGATTATTCACTGTATTTTACACACTATAACAATACCATGCATGTTCATTATCAAGACATATTGCATTACTGAATATCGACTATAACCTAAGTCTAGACCGTATAGACATTCCTCAAAGGTGAACAAAAGCTCACCTTTGGGCTGGCCGTCACCCAAATGCATGCTATAATTTGAGCCATGTGCACCACCAAACGCTTAAACACTTGGAAAACGTTGCAGGACTGGAGTTGTTCGACCTCCCGACTTCCTTCAGGCAGACATTTTCAAATGGTGAGATATTGGAATTGTGCTTTTATTTTTTTTTCCTCCTCGTTCTCCCGTTACCATATTTGGCAGGGCATCGGAGCTCTCTTTTTTTTTCAGCTGGATTCGTTCACATTCCAGGCTGATAGTAGCTGAGATGAACCGGTGTTCGGGAGAAAGCAGATCCTCAAAGAAAAAAACAATAATAAAACACCTGGAGCTGGGCGTCAGTGTGTGGGATGAGGGATGAAAGCAGCTCTAAATATATCTGAAGTCAAACCCGGAGCTTTAAAGTTTGTGCTGTCAAAACATTCAAACGTGATGATCTAGGACAGAAACAGCAGATGCACATGCAAAACTGATATTAAACTAGTGCTTGTTTGTTTTTTTTCTTTGCTTTCTGCACAGTTCTTGTTTTCGGTCATTTTTCTGGATTGCATTTAATTAAATTCTTATAAATCAAAATGATGTCCAATCAATAAGTTATAGATAAATTTTAAATGAAATAAAATTGATAAATGAAATAAAAAAGACATAAATGACATAAATAAATTAAATAAAAAAATAAAATTAATAAAATTAATTAATAATAAAAAAAATACATCTCATATTGTGTACATTTTATTTATTTATTTATTTGTTTAAGAATTACGCGCTGACACGTTTATTTTTTTCTAAATAAAATTTAGGTTTTTAAATTTTTAAAGCATTAAATTATAATTATATTTAACAATTTAATCATATTTTAATAAATAATCAAAGGATATTATTATATTATTATTAATATTTAAAATATTTGTACAATTTAAGAGTGTATTGACATGCCTGAAGTTTTGTTTTATATATTTTTTTCTGCATTCAGTTTTTTTTTTTATATATAATTTAATTCAGATTTTAATATCAAAAATAGCAGTGCTCAAAATAATGCACACTAACACTTTAAATATCCTTTTTAAATGTACCCAAAAAAACAATTTCAATTCCTCTATTATTATTTTTTTGGCAAACCAAGTGCTGTACAACGAAGGTTTACCGTTTAATTTATTGACAAAATTACAGACAGGATAATGAAAACTTTTTCTTTTTTTTTTATTTCACGTCAACATTTTTTTATTATTATAAGTTGTGTGGATTATTAAGAACATTATTAAAAACTCAATGTATTATAATTTTTACAAATAAAATACATATTTAAGAAAATATTATAGAGAAATTATCTAAAGAAAAATTATTTGTAAAAAAAAAAAAAATACAGATTAAATTATAGTCAATTTGAAAAACATGCGTTTAACATGATGACAATCAAATTATTATTATTGTTTAAAATCCAATACAAGAACAAAATTGACGAAATTCAGTATGTATTAAAGTTATTACAAAAAAACTATGTAGATTTATCATTCTTCTCCCCCTTGCTTTCTTCAAATACAGACAGCAAACAACATATCTCAACTTACTTTGGAAGTCGGTCAAGCAGTGTCTTCAGCTCCTCGCATATTAGTCTGACAAGTCCACTTTTTATGTTGTTGTAAGAAACATCAATCATGAAGATGTAGGCAGGAGGATTAGGAGGCTTATTATTCTTCAAGACAAAAAAAAGAAGATCACAGAACGACTTATGTTAGTTCATGAACTTGAAAGTGTGCTTGTTTTTACAGATTTCATAAACACATGAGTCATATAATGTGGTAGAGAATATATATAAAGCCTGCAAATATGTGAAAGCACATTATATGCATGGAAAAGGAGGAGCTGATGGAGCATAGACTAACGTGCACATTTTTCAGTCACAAGATGGCGCCAAATAGTCAAAAACGCAAAGCTGACAGAAACGAAACCGTTTGAATGAAACTTATATTAACCTACGTATTATTCTTTAACAAGATGGCACCAAACAGTCACAGACCGTGACGTAACAGACAAGAAGATACATATGAATGTGGATGCAAGTATATGGATGTGAACGTTTTCAGTGACGGTCAAGGTGATTAGAAGTTTCCGTATTATTTAGCGGTTGTTATCTGAGAATAACATACCTTGTAATGTCGTGACTGACCAATCAGAAGCAAGTATTCCAGACAGCAGTGTAATAAAGTGCAATAACACAACACTGTGAGCAGCAGGATGAAGGTAAACAGCCCTAGCTTTTATTGAACAGTGAACAGTATGCAGTACAGATCAGCTGGGATGATTTTATTAAGCACTGCAGGGGTCGATCGTCAAATATTAATAAAAATCAGAGAAAAACATGAGCCCAGATAGCAGATTATGGTGTCAGGCTGAGATGAGGAACCCAGGCACAGACTGGGGCCAAAAATGTGTCAAGGGTCTTCTGGAAAGTCTGATAACTGAACTAAAATCAAGTTAATTTGCGATTATAAACTCTTCGCCTTGAACCGTGAGAAGAACTTTCACAATTCATCGGAAGTTTCTAAACTTTACACTCTCTGTTCTTCATGTTAACCTTCATGAGGATCAGTAAATATCTGCAACATTTATAGTTGTGTATAAATGCCTAATTTGTTCTCATTGGAAAAATAAAAGATTTCAAAGTTACATTAGAAAGTTGTTTAGCCACAAGACACAGCTCTTTGGTACAAAGTCAGTACTAAAAACAAACAAACAAACAAACATGGTACCAGGTTCATCAAGTCCATGTGAACCAGAAGTTGCAGAGACTTTTATTTCGGTATGTTGATGTACTTGCAACTGAAACTGAGTAGGGGACGGGCTTTAATTTTGTGCATCATCCCCTCATAGCAAACTAACGGTAAGAGGGGTGTGGCTAAGAATATTGTGGTTGAAGTGTCAAACTGACATCAACAGCCAATCCAAACGCAGAAGCAAATGGCCAGATTTTGATATACCAAAAAATATTTTTTGCACACATTACTTGTTCACCTTAAAAATACGTGTGCTAATGTGTGCTAGCAAATTAAACATTGCAATTTTTGATTTCACACTGACTTTGCTTTGAAGTTGCTGAGACTTTTATTTCAGTATGTTGATGTACATATAACTTAAACAGGATATTGAGTAGGGGGCGGGGCTTTATTTCTGCATCATTCCCTCATAGCAAACTAACAGTAATGCTGTGTTCACACCAGACGCGTCTTGCGTGAATAAATCATGCTATTCGGGCATGAACATTTTGAGTTTACTCGCATCATTCGCACATGAAATTCGCTTCGTGCATGAAATTCACTTCACAACAGATGCTGATTCACATCATGGAAGGGGCTTCTGTCTGCCCAGTGACTCTAGTTTCGTTGCTAAATGACTAACATGGATTTTATTGAGAGAGTAGCTGTGCTATATGTGCTTTAGGAAGGCTGATAAATGGCGTAGATTAAAACGGCGTAAAACGGCGCCGTGTCTGAGTCCACTAGATCCTTTCAGAGGTGCACCCAGCTCTCTGAGTTCTGATGTAGTCTCTGTTCAGATGTAGGCTACTCTGTGCCGGTTAATGTGAGCCCTGCCCCAACATGCCGACACATATTTGGCAGATGGGATGATTTACACGGAACACTTGTAAAAGTAAAAGGCTTTGTTATCATAATAAATAATCAAAAAAAAAAAAAAAAAAAAAACTGTATTTCTGCTAAATGACAGATGTAGATTCATTTTAAATAGATTCCTCTTGGCTTATCGGACCATAGAAGTACTCTATAGGTCTAGATTGTTTATAAGGAAATTATAACTGTAGTATATAACTATTTATTTTCAGAGTTGTATTATTTATCTTGTTCTGATAAAGAACAACTTAAATGCGATTTATACTCTCTCTCTCTCTCTCTCACTCTATAAACACAATTTTAGTTTATGTGCACAATATTTTTTTATTGCAATTTAGTCACGTTTAAAAATATATATTTTAAGAAATTACTTTGATTACTCTTTAAACCATTTAAATGTTCAATTTTATTAATAAAAATCGTGTATTGTTCAATTAGTTTTTCTACCGAATTGGTACAGAGAAATGTGTATTTTCACAGGTATTGGTACAGAATACTGAAATTTCGGTACAGTCCTATTAGAAAAAGGTCAAATGATGATTTACAAAAGAAAAGTTTCTCTTCAGGGGCGACGCGGTGGCGCAGTGGGTAGCACGTTCGCCTCACAGCAAGAAGGTCGCTGGTTCGAGCCTCGGCTGGGTCAGTTGGCATTTCTGTGTGGAGTTTGCATGTTCTCCCCGTGTTCGCGTGGGTTTCCCCCACAAGTCCAAAGACATGTGGTACAGGTGAATTGGGTAAGCTAAAATTGTCCGTAGTGTATGTGTGTGAATGAGTGTGTATGAATGTTTCCCAGTGATGGGTTGCAGCTGGAAGGGCATCCGCTGCGTGAAACATATGCTGGATAAGTTGGCGGTTCATCCCGCTGTGGCGACCCCAGATTAATAAAGGGACTAAGCCGAAAAGAAAATGATTGAATGAATGAAGTTTCTCTTCAGTGGACAGTTAAACTACTCCGGTCATCATGAACAATGACCACAAAACACTAAATAACAGTTTTATATTATATTAGAGACTGTTTTTCTTATTTTCAAAAGATTGCATGTTCCTTCTGATGATTGTTTTGAATATGGACCAATAAAATATGCAATGTGACTGCCAAGAACGAAACCTTTCTCAGCTGTTTCCTGGGGCAAGTCGACCCCGTTTGGACAAAACACACAGTACCAAATAAACTACACTACATACTTGTTTATCACTACATTTCTAAAGGAGATTCTGTTGGTGAAGTACTGCTTAAATCAAATATGATCTGTTAACCCTATATAAGAAGCTAATTTCATTGACACCGATTTCAATAGCATTTTGTATATACAGTAAGTCCCCATGTAATATGTACATAATATTTTACTAGATATTTTTTAAGATACTAGTATTCAGCTTGAAGTGACATTTAAAGGCTTAACTAGGTTAATTAGGCAAGTAAGGGTAATTGACCCTTCGCTAAGCCACACCAAAAAAAAATGCCACAGACCAATCGTGGCTTAGCAACCGTAAATTGGCGCAGGTCTGTCAAGCTTTCGAGCGAGGGAAACAACCCAAAGCATTGTGTATATGGATTGTGCAAATCTGATACCCAGTATCCTAAAAGTTTGGATGGGGTGGTGGAATTTCTCCAAGGGGAGAAATGCCAGGCATGGATAAAGCCATGTGAGGGGCCGTAAAGGCAGCACAATTCAGTCATATTTCCATCTGTTTCAAGCTACGAATATTTGGATTACGTATCAACAGAACAAAACAGAGATATGATCACAAACTGGGCACTTGTGATCAATTAATATACTTCACTCGCAGCTGTTTTTCAGTAATTTCAAACCCCTGTGTCCCTGTCAGAGGTACAATTCACCGATGTTTTCATCTGTCTTTTGGAGATTTAGTCATTGGTGACGGCGTTATAGCGGGTAAGTGTGTGCTTTTATATTTGGTGTTGGTTTCTTTTTATATTTGGTGTCAGATTAATATTTGCTGGTAGGGAAAATATCTATCAGGATTTTGGCAAACAAAAAAAAAGAGAAATCACAGTTTAATGTGTTATTATTAGATTATTTTTAAATTTTACTTACCCTGCTGTGCATGAACTAAGCTGTTGAATGGTCAGCGTATGAGGCGGCTAGGCTTTAGTATCAATTTTAACTAAATTATTCTCTAATCTGTTGCGTATTATTTCGTGAATATACTCCTGTAATGCATACTGCAGTCCTTTTTTGTCTAGCTTGCTCAGAACTCTCACCTGTTCGCCAAAAATTACTAATTATCTCCCTGGTAATTTCTGACACTGGCGCATACATACTGTAATAGACATGCCAGGCATGAAAGCTTGACAGGCAGGCATAACAACAGTAACTAAGTAGGACGGGGCTTAGCGAAGGGTCAATTAGGCAAATCATTGTATAAGAGTGGTTTGTTCTGTAGACAATCGAAAATAAATATTGCGTAAGGGGGCTAATGATATTGACCTTAAAATGCTTTTCTTTAAATTAAAAACTGCTTATATTCTAGCCGAAACAAAACAAATAAGACTTTCTCCAGAAGAAAAAATATTATAGGAAATACTGTGAAAAATTCCTTGCTCTGTTAAACATCATTTGGGAAACATTTGAAAAATAAAACTCACAGGAGGGCTAATAATTGTGACTTCTACTGTACTTCATCAAATCTTCTGACCAATCAAACGCTCTCTAGAGTTTGATGAGCCCCGCCCCCTTCAAGATGTTATTTCTGATGTCAAATATTGATCATTTATTCAAATCAAAGCATGTTAAAACTAAGGAATCAGTATGATAAAAAGGTGTACATGTAAATTTGGCTAATGATAGAATAACACACTGAACTGAGTTTGTGCTTTTTAACTGTTAAAATCGCTTTCATGCTCAAACAGCAATGAAAAATTACACAATAACTAAGAAAAAAAGCATGAAAAGCATAATAGTATGTTGTGAATGCGGTTACCTTGCAATAATCCAAAGTGGCGGCAAACTCATACGAGCCCAAAGACAGTTCTGGTCTCTCGTACAGATCCATTCTTCTCCCCATATGGTCCAGATGCTGGAAATAATGCACTGGAACTAAAACAGAGGGAACACGTGTTTACAAACTCTTTTAGTTAGCTATTGTATGATTGCATCTACCCTAATAAATCTATAGCGTATGTTTACAGGAAACACAGTTTACCCCAAGGGCATAGAATTAGCATGAATGGAGGTGACATGTCCCCAGAAATATCCACTGATTACTGAATTGTCCCCACCACTAGTATAATCACCTCAAAATAAAAATGCTCCATCAACTCTCATTAATCTAGATGTGCAGAAAGGGTTAAATCACATTCTCTTCTTGAGTGCTACTTCCCCAAACGCATATGGACAATGTGATTGGCTGTAGATTTCTGCATTTCCTGAATGAGGAAATAAACCCAAGCAGGTTTTTTGCGATGCGGGATTCATTGTCCATATGTAAAGAGCAGAAGCAGTCAGGTATTTTACAGTTATATGCAAGGCTCATTGTGCAAGAGTCAGGTGTGATGTGGGTGACACAAGGCAGGTGAGGATGGCAGCAAAAATAGGTGGACATTGTTTTTCAAAGAAAAGTGCAGGTCACAGAGTTTATACATTTTTACTACTAAAATTCCATGACTTTTCTACCCACTGCGCCACCGCGCTGCCCTTCATGTCATATTATTTTATGTAATGTCTATGTATATGTGGTAAAATAATAAGAAAAACAATGCACGTTTAGTTGTCACGGTGGCACAGTGGGTAGCACGATCGCCTTACAGCAAGAAGGTCGCTGGTTCGAGCCTCGGTTGGGTCAGTTGGCATTTCTGTGTGGAGTTTGCATGTTCTCCTCGTGTTGGTGTGGGTTTCCTCCGGGTGCTCCGGTTTCCCCCACAAGTACAAAGACATGTGCTATAGGTGAATTGGGTAAGCTAAATTGTCCGTAGTGTATGTGTGTGAATGAGAGTGTATGGGTGTTTCCCAGTGATGGGTTACATCTGGAAGGGCATCTGCTGCGTAAAACATATGCTGGATAAGTTGGCGGTTCATTCCGCTGTGGTGACCCCTGATTAATAAAGGGACTAAGCCAAAAAGAAAATAAATGAATGAATGAATGAATGAATGAATGCACGTTTAAATTTTTTACAGCAAATCATAAAACATGGAACAATCTATTTAGTTTACATTTATTTTTATGTCCATGTAAAATTTATTTTGAGAATGCTTACACAGCACTAATAATGTGAGAGCATGTTTTTGGCCAAGGACAGAAAAGAAGTACAGACAATTAACCTATATTAAAGTATACAGATATTTGTTAAACTAATTCCCATGACTTTTTACAAAACTTTGTGTTTTTTTCTGCTTTTCCAAAACTTTTCCAGGCCTGGAAAATGCCATGTCAAAATCCCATGACATTTCCAGGTTGTCCATGACCGTATGAACCCTGAAGTCACTTTAAGTCAAGTTCACTGCTTATTTGGTTGTTTTTTTAATTTTTATTTATTGCCACATCAGCAACTTATGGCTATTTCATGGCAAGATTATTTTAGATAAAAACACATTTCATAATAATGACTACTTCACTATTTAATAAGACATTCATTCATTCAGTTTTCTTCAGCGTAGTCCCTTACTTATCAGGGGTTGCCACAGCGGAATGAACCGCCAACTATTCCGGCATATTTTTTAACGCAGCGGATGCCCTTCCAGCTGTAACCCAGTACTGGGAAACACCCATACACACTCATTCACACACACTCATACACTACGGCCAATTTAGTTCATCCAATTCCCCTGTAGCGCATGTGTTTGGACTGTAGGGGAAACCGGAGCACCCGGAGGAGGCCCACACCAACACGGGGAGAACATGCAAATTTCACATAGAAGCACCAACTGGCCCAGCCGGGACTCAAACCAGCAACCTTCTTGCTGTGAGGCAACAGTGCTAACCACTGAGCCACAGAAATTTACATCAAAAGCATTAGATACGATTTTTCAGACATGATCAATACATGATAAATAACTTAAAATTCTTCCTGGGGATACATTTCTAAAAACATCCAAGTTCCCTTCTGAATGACTGAATGAGTTCATCGTAATGACGGTAACTAGGACTGTGCAATTAATCAAAATTCAGTTTCAAATTTAGCCTCCAATGATCATGAAAATACGAGATAAAAATATTGCGTCACATCTCACTCCCTTTCCAGCCATCCACATTCATTCCTCCCAAAAGCCCAATTGCATGTTGAAATCAGTCAAATTTAGATTTCTTCAAGTGTAATAGGCTTATTCATGTTTTATAAGTGAGAATGAGAGATTGTGATTGGGTAGGTGGGTGTTGCATTCTTAGGTCCCCATCAATAGCAAGAGCAAATCTACGCCCTTGGTTTACACTCTGTAATATGTAAGACTGAAGTTCTGACAAATCAGTAGTCTGAGGGTTGAGCTGACCTTCATTAATGCAGCTGCAGAAGCTGCACTGGAAGCGTCGTCCTCCATCAATAAACTGCATGTAGGGACACATGTAGGCCTTGCAGCGGTTGCAGCGGATTGGTCCAGTCTCTCCATGATTTACAATGTACAGAGGAGTCTACAGAGAACAAGCAGTAGATGGAGAGAAAGAAACAATACAAAGCCCTAATATCTTTACTGAAACATTTACAATACATTTAACATTCACAGTTTTCAAGATGTTTATATGTAGTTACACAAAAACAATAACATTCAAAAGTTTGGCATCAGCACAATTTATTTTCTTTCTTTCTTTCCATCCATCCATCCTATCCATCTACCTAATCCATCTATCGTATCCATTTATCGTCTATCTATTTTATTTATCCATCCTATCTATCTTATCTATCCATCTTATCCATCCATTCAACCGCTGAAAGCTCCATCTATCTCTTATCCATCTATCTAATCCATCCATCTATCTCAATTCATCCATCTAATCAATCCACCCATCCATCTATCTATTTATCCATCCATCCATCAATCTCATCCATCCATCCATCCATTCACCGAAATCTCCATCTATCTATCTTATCCATCTATCTAATCCATCCATCTGTCTATTTTTATTTATCCATCCATCCATCAATCCATCCATTTTTTATTTTATTTATCCATCCATATCATCCATCTTATCCATCCATCCATCTCATCCATCCATCTACCGATGTCATCAATCCATCCATCCATCAATCTATTTCATTTATCCATCCATCCATCCATATCATCCATCCATCCATCAATCTATTTCATTTATCCATCCATCCATCTCATCCATCCTCTCATCCTATCCATCAATTTGTTGAATCTATCTATCTTATCCATCCATCCATCCATCCATCCAATTTTGCTGTATTTTTACTTAAATAAAGCCCCAGTGAGTGTAAGATATTTCTTTTAAAAATTAAATGAATTTAAATACTTAAAAAGAAATAATCCTGCCAATTGTAAACCTTTGAGCTGTAGCTAATACAACTCTTGCTTTGTCATTATACTAAAGTGAATTTACTTTTTTTTTTTAATAAGTTGAAATCAGGCAAGCATTATGAATGCATTAATATATGACACAGATCTTACATATATGTCTTGCAATATGTCATAAAGTACAAAAAAATCCCCTAACATCTTCCTTGGAGACTGATCTTAAAGTAATTAGTCTCTCAGGACAAAACTAACATTTCCTAAAAAGGCTCTGAAGCAAAATGATGAAGCGTAAGGCAATGAAAGATTCTTGAGTTAAACAAGTCATCAAAACCACTATTAAACTACTGACATGATAAACTGATGGGACACACATGAATTAGACCTTGAACATATTCCAAAAGTGCTATTTTCCAACCACAACAGTGAAGTCAATGGTCATTAACATTATTTGTTATATAAAAAAAGAGCAATGAATACTCCGGCATATCAATACTTGCATATTACTGAATGTTCCTTGGGTTTTAAGCATTGACTGATTGGTTGATTGATTGAATGATTTGATTGATTAATTGATTGATTGATTGATTGATTGATTGATTGATTGATTGTCCATACTAACATTTAAAAAACAGAATTAACCTTGAGAAAAACAATCATATTTTTTATTTTAAAAAGCTTTTATTGAAAGTTAAATAATTTATAACTTAAAATACAAAGTGCAGTACAGAAAGTACAGAAGCACAGAATTATTATAAAGAACAGGATTTATTATTAATAAGATTAAAAGCTACTTAAGTGTCCCAGAGAAAGTACACCTTTATGTTTCATACGTAGTACACTTTTAAAAAGTGCCCTAAATTGCAACTTAATCATTACAAATGTGTAATTACAAATATATTGAAATGTGTGACATACAAGCAGCAGTAGAAATTAGAAAAATATATATTATTATTAGTAGTATTATTATATTACTATCATTACATTCAGCACTTTAATACTATTTCACAGACAACATATAAAATAATCAAGCCCTAAATAAGTGGGTCCAAAAGATATCTAATTAAAGTAATTGTATTTAATGTAAGTTTAATTTATAATACATGTTCATTTAAATGTTATTATTAGGAAACATTAGGATAAGTTAAAGTTCTTGAGTGTTTTCTTTTTAAGTATATTATTTCCATACATCATGCTAAACTGTAAGAGAACATAAATATATATTTTACAGAACTATTATTATAATCATGTTTTTACAATATACAATATGCTAAACTTCTGCATTCACTCATGTTGTAATATTACTCATTTGCAAAGCATATATAAGAAATGTATAAATGTAAACATGATAAAAGAAAAAAAATACGGAATTCTTTTTAAATCCCACCTACCTCATTTTTGGGCACGGTGGCAAAGGGTTTGATAATGGCTGCCAAAGGCACTTTGCACTGCTTTGCAAGGTCAGCAGTGCAAGGGAATAAATATGTTGTGCATCGCATGAACCTCGGGCTGGCATTCCCTTAAAACGAAAATCAAAATTAAGATTAAGTAAACATGTACAACATTAAAAAGACACAGTACAGTTTTTTTCCACAAATTCTGTTTATTGGAAAAAAGATTATTTCAACATTTCTAAACATAATAGTTTTAATAACTAATTTCAAACAACTGATTTATTTTATCTTTGCCATGATGACAGTACATAATATTTGACTAGATATTTTTCAATATACTGGTATTCAGCTTAAAGTGACATTTAAAGGCTTCATTAAGTTAATTAGTTTAACTTAGGGTAATTAGGCAAGTCATTGCATAATAATAATGTTCTGTAGACAACCAAAAAGGGCCGATGACAACCTTAAGAGGGCTAATAATATTGACCTTAAAATGGTTTTAAAAAAATTAAAAAATGCTTTTATTCTAGCCAAAATAAAATATAAAGACTTTTTCCAGAAGATAAAATATTACAGGAAATACTGTGAAGAATTAATTGCTCTGTTAAACATCATTTGGGAAATATTTGAAAAAGAAAACGGAGGGCTAATAATTTTGACTTCAACTGTATGCTAATATTAAGAGTATTAAGCTCACCTTGATCCTGTACAGTGAAATTTGTGGTGACCAGAGGCGGCACCTGACCTCTGATGTTTGTGACGTACACCTGACCTCCTCTTTTAGCCTGGTCATCCTCAATCATTTGCGTCTGAAAGAAACAACTCCATGTCTTACTCTGAAGTGTGTGCAAGTTTATAATATTTTTTAAACCATATTGTGGCATTACCGTGCTTGGAATAGAGTCCGGGTCCAGCTTCTTCTGAGGAGGGCCTGCCATTTGTGCTGGTCCTCCAGGAAAGCCTCCTGGGAAAGCGCCTGTTTGTGGTCCTGCCATCTGTGGTCCTGCCATTTGTGCACCATACGGGCCAGCCATCGGGCTCCCTTTAGATCACGGACAAAAATAACGGTTATTGATGATTGTGAGTGTTTTGCGGGTAGAGGTAAAGTGTGCAATTTCTGCATTAACAAACAGTAGAAGACATTAAGCTTTTGCAAACACAGACAATCCAGATGCAAATTCTATTTATAATATTAGCGTTATCGGTCTGATAACAAAATTAGTTTAGGGATGCATGAAATATAGGCGGCCATACCAATATCATATTCTAATTTGTGAGTAAAGATGCTTAAAATTCAGCTACCAGAAATAACATATATTTCAAAATACAGTATAAACAAAAACATTGTTACAATATTTCACATTTTTAATGCTTTTAATGAAAAGTCTAACATTGCTGATCATAAGTTAAATTTTCTTTTCTTTTTTTCTATCGTAACTATCATTATAAACATTTGACCAGAAGAGTAAAAGGTTTTCAAAAAGCTAAAAAGGTATATCAACATAAAAAATAAGCTTTACTTTTAAATTGTAAGCACTTAAATAATTTCCTTGTCATTGGCACAAAAATGCTCAGTTTTTACCTGGTTGCTGTGGATATCCTTGTGGTCCAAGTGGCGGCTGGTGAACTCCTGGTCCAGGCGGGCCAGACATTCCCATTGGTGGAGCTGGCATAGATCCCATTGTAGCCATTGGTGGAGGAGATCCTAGAGGAGACGGCTGCTGTCCTGGTGGAGAAAGTGGTGGACGTCCCATCACAGGTGGAGGTGATGTTTGAAAGTGTGGTGGTGCTGAGTTTGAGGGAGACTGCACAGGCCTTTGACCTAAAAATCAAGAAGCAAGGGCATAAAATTTGTTGATTTGCTTTAAAAGAACACAAAATGCCATCCAACTTAATTTACCCAGGGTTACCCTGTCAAATATAAGACTTTTTAAGATTTAGGGTTGCGTGCGAGTAAACTCTCCTCACATTGGTCAGAGTTTCAGGGTTTATTTTTAAGAGTCGCACTCAGCTGTCATGCGTCGTTATTTTAATTTATGAAGTTGAGAAATAAGATATAAGCGAAAAGGTGCGCTTTAATTTTAAATGGTGACACCCACAGATGTCATCACCAAATATAAATCAGAAGTAAGACTTTCTTATACATAGACATTGACTAGAATTATGCATTGTAGGCTTTACATATATAGAAAAATAACAGATAACCAAGACTGCAGTTCGGTCAATTTTCCTAACGTTAATAGTTCAGCATGCTTTTACTTTCGTAGGCTATTCGATATGAAACGCACATTCACCGACAGGAATGACATCCCACCCTACTCATAATTCTCTCTTCATATAGCCATATACGCCTATTAAATATCCATAATACACTGTGATATAGCCTGGTTCGTTAGTTCGTATTGCTTTCTCACTACAATCGATCTGCTCCCAAATTCGTTTCAACCGAGCCGAGACCACCCCATCCCCATTGCATGGACCTGAGCGCGATTGCGGGTTTCACATATGACCAAACGAACCATGCTAAGGAGGCAAACGCGCCAGGTTCCCAAACAAAGGGATTAACAACTAAGGATTTTTTTCTAATGGCCCAGTTAGGCCAGAAGAAATTGTTTTTACTTGCCCAAATTGGTTATTTCTTAGCCACAACAAAACAAGCAAAGCCTAGTTGTATACATACACTTTTTTTAACATGACATTTCTTTAAAAAGTATTTGACAAGCTTTTAGTAACTATCATAAACTAAATGTACCACATGTCAGTGTCCTCACCATTTACGGTCTATAAATACATTGAAAACTTTCGAACACATGTTATTGTAAGGAAGATATTAAACCATATTGGTAAATAGAGTTATAAATAGAGTTTTGTTAAAAGTTTTATTGAGTTGGATTGTTAGTGATTGGATGGGTGTTGGCACAATTGGGTAGCTATACATGGACATATAGGAAAATTAAGTAATAATATTTTAAGTAATATTTTAAATAGATTTAAGACCTACAACACAATATTTATGTGACTTTTAATGCCAAAATTTTTGTTGTTGACATTTTAAAACATGTTAAGACCTCGCAGGGGTCTGCTTACCGTATCCTGCAATATTCATGGCACTCATTTGATTGGTCAGCTGCTGAGTTGGAGGCGGGGCTTCTGCCATACTATGAAAAGCACTTGGAGGAGGCTGACCATATGGAGACATGGAAGGAGATGAAGAAACTGGAGGAGGGAAACTGATGGGTGCACAAAAAAATGCATTATACACAATGTAGTAAAAGAATTTTCAACACTGTTTCATTATAGTAAATTCATTTTTACCTGTGTGGATGGGCTCCGTTCTGCTGAATGTTAGTGCCATACTGGCTGGATACGGGTGGTGGAGGCATCCCAGAAGGAGAGGGGGCAGCAGGCTTGAGCACACCTGAAAAATCCAAAATAAATTACAGGATTTGCAACCACTGTATGAAAGCAATAGATTATTAAGGCTATGTGATATTCACCATTTATGATAACATGTAATTAATTGATAATAAGTAGCAAGTGATTTAATTTGCTAATAACAAACAAAAACACATGAATGCAGCTCGGAACAGAATTCTTAAAAATTGGATTTCATGTGTTTTGTTTGTTTGTTTGTTGCTGTTCAGATATTCCAAAAATTGTTAAGACTCCAATTGGACTTGTGCCGACAGTCTGAAGGAGGATTAAAATAATTCACTGCTTAATAAAGTCAATTATAATACAGTTAGAATGATACAATTACTTGATTAAGGTCATAAAAAGCCTAAACCAGTCAAATAACCAGCACAAAAATCACACTTCACAAAATATTTTGTAGTTATTATTATTCATTCATTCATTTTCTTTTCGGCTTAGTCCCTTTATTAATCTGGGGTTTCCACAGCGGAATGAACTGCCAACTTATCCAGCATATGTTTTACGCAGCGGATGCCCTTCCAGCTGAAATCCATCACTGGGAAACATTCATACACACTCATTCACACACATACACTACGGACAATTTAGCTTACCCAATTCACCTATACCACATGTCTTTGGACTTGTGGGGGAAACCGGAGCACCCGGAGGAAAACCCACGCAAACACGGGGAGAACATGAAAACTCCACACAGAAACGCCAACTGACTCAGCCAAGGCTGAAACCAGCGACCTTCTTGCTGTGAGGCGAACGTGCTACCCACTGCGCCACCGTGCAGCCCCCGTTATTATTATTATTATTATTTTTTTTTTTATCAAAAGAAAAAATTCATTCATTCATTTTCTTTTCGGCTTAGTCCCTTTATTAATCTGGGGTCGCCACAGCGGGATGAACCGCCAACTTATCCAGCATGTGTTTTACGCAGCGGATGCCCTTCCAGCTGCAACCCATCACTGGGAAACATTCATACACACTCATACACTACGGACAATTTTAGCTTACCCAATTCACCTATACCGCATGTCTTTGGACTTGTGGGGGAAACCGGAGCACCCGGAGGAAACCCACGCGAACACGGGGAGAACATGCAAACTCCACACAGAAATGCCAACTGACCCAGCCGAGGCTCGAACCAGCGACCTTCTTGCTGTGAGGCGAACGTGCTACCCACTGCGCCACCGCGTCGCCCAAAAGAAAAAATATATAATGCAATTAATCTAATTTTTGTTTTAATTTTGGTTTTGGCTTAAAGTGATTTTGAATAAATCATAATAAAGTTACAACGAAGATTGGACTGGATACTGTTGCTTTTAATAAAAGTAGTGCAATTTCAGCCATCATTAAAATTTCAAACTCAATGACAGATTTGCATAAGACACAAAAAAAAAAATACTGAACAGAGAAAAAGAGTTCCTATAAAATCCCATAAAAAAATGCAGATGGGTGTAATGACATTGAGAGTGAGTGAATTAAAGAACAAACACAGCAGCTCATTTCTATAACATCTAACACAGTGCATAAACCTGTGAATATTAGGTTGCAAACTTGGCCTTGGTGATAATAAGGTGCTAAAAACTTTTAAGGTGCTAACAACATTATTTATGGTAAATAATGATGCAAATACCAGCAAACTGGCTACCAAAAAAAATCATGTTGTATTTAGTGTCCTCCAATAAATGTTGTGTATAAAAAAGAAAGTTCTTGGCATTTCAGCACTAATGTTTCACATGAGTGTCTTTAGTAAATCCAAAGGAGGGTTTCCATTTACCTAAACTTAAATGTCCAAATCAACCAAACAATGCATTGTGAATATTACGCAGGTCATTATTAATATAAAAGCTATGTAAGAGATCTCCAAGACGGATCAAATGAAATTAAAATTAAATTAAAATATAGAATTATTCATTCATTCATTTTCTTTTCGGCTTAGTCCCTTTTATTAATCTGGGGTCGCCACAGCAGAATGAACCGCCAACTTATCCAGCATATGTTTTACGCAGCGGATGCCCTTCCAGCTGCAACCCATCACTGGGAAACATCCATACACCCTCATACACTACGGACAATTTAGCCTACCCAATTCACCTATACCACATGTTTTTGGACTTGTGGTGGAAACCGGAGCACCCGGAGGAAACCCACGCGAACACGGGGAGAACATGCAAACTCCACACAGAAACGCCAACTGACCCAGCCGAGGCTCGAACCAGCGACCTTCTTGCTGTGAGGCGAACGTGCTACCCACTGCGCCACCGTGATGCCAAATATAGAATTATTCCATGTTAATTACAATAAAATTACTAAGATTTGTATTATAAACTGTAATGGACTATAGTTTTTATGCAACTAACCGAACTTTGACTAGCTTGATCAGACCAAACAGTTATATGCAATTTTATAATTACTACAATGTTCTGGTTACAGTGTAATTTCTGGTTACAATGTAATAATAATAATACATTTTATTTGTATAGCACTTTTCCTACATACATGCAACTCAAAGCAATGTAAATTCTATAAATTAAATTTAAATAATGATGAAATTATGCAATTTAAACTGCAATTTTCAAAAACTGAAGTATACACACTGTAAAAAAATTCTTACTTAGAGGTTTTTGTCGTGTTTCTAGTCCAAATATCCAAAAAATTCTTAAATCAAGAAGCATTTTCTAGACAAGAAAAAAAACATTGTCTTGTTTTAAGAAATAATAAGTCAAAATCAAATGAGTTTTTCCTTGAAACAAGCAAAATAATCTGCCAATGGGGTCAGCAAAATAATCTTGTTTTTTTTGTTTTGACATACAATTATATTGCTTACCCTATTGGCAGATTATCTTGCTTGTTTTAAGGAAAAACTCACTTCATTTTGGCATATTATTTATTAAAACAAGACAATACTTTTTTGTCTAGAATACTTTTTCTCTCTAGAAAATGCTTTGATTTCGAGTTTTTACATATTTCAACTAGAAACAAACAAAAGCAGTCCAGTACTTTCATAGGTATTCACATAAATGCAGTCAGTTATGTCTTGATTAAATATAAACAGTTGGTAAGGAAACTGGATGAGTGAAAAAATGTGATTTAATTTGGTTATAATGCCCATCTTAATCATGTTAAATTATCATTATAATGACTTTAGCCATAATCAAGCAGCCTTTCAATAGCTTGAGGAAAGGTATTATGGGGAAAACTATAATGAAGAGCAGTTTCCTTATGGGTTATTGTTCATCTGAGGCTTCGCTGAGAGTTTATTATTGCTACAGTATATTATAAGGGCAAGATGAAACATGCAAGTAAAAAAAAAACAACCAAAGCAGGTTTATTTTACCTGTCGGAGGGGCTGAATAACCCTGTGTTGGAGATCCATAGGCCCCATAATGAGACTGAGGTGGGGGGTTCCCGAAACCAGCAGTGTATCCCCCCATTCCAGCCTGGGCCTGGGAGTATGGAGGGGTGGCGACATAACCTTGCTGACTCATCTTACTGTTACTGTTACTGTTATACCTCTTTCATTCCAGTCTGGCACAAACAAAAGGTAACCTGGAATAAACGCAAGTATACATTGTATTATACATTGTAATGCACTGTAGTTTTAATTTCTACAAGATGCTATTTACTGAATTTTACAGTGATTTTAGTAGTAGGTTTATTTCTTCTCCTTTTAATTTCTTAAATTATTTTTTACTTCTTTAGAAATAATTGTTTCTATTGTCTTAGAAATCTGGCTACAATGTAATTTCTGCTTATATTAAATAGATATAATAATATATTTGTAATTCCACATCTGTAATGATGAAGCATTTAAACATTTCAAATATATTACCTTTCAATTAAGGTAACACTTTATTTTAAGATGTCCTTGTCACACTTACTATATATGTTCTTACTATATTATTTACAGGTAATTATGCATATTGGGCATATTATGCATATTAATTATGCAAATTAGGCAATAATAAACATGCAACTAACCCTAAACCTTACCCATATAGTTAATGAAATATAATTAATAATATTAACAGTATTAATAGTATTGAAAGTATTAACGATACTTAGCACGTGTGATCAGAACTTTGTCACTAAACTAAGGCTACGTTCACACTGCGAGGCATAGTGCTAAAATCAGATTTTTTCTTAGATCTGTGTTTTTTTGCATAGCTGTTCACATTGTTGTTATAAATGTGGCCAATATCAATATATGAAGTAAGCACGTTGTCAGATTATGCTTAATATGATTATTTCCCTTTTCACAGACAACTGTGGTGTATTTCATGAACTGTAAAGGGTTGTTCTGCTACTACTAATGTGTATTTCTCCATTTGAAACCTAAAATAAGCCACTTGTGATTGAAAACACTGATCATTTGTGATTTTGTGTGCGTCTTTCTGACCACCGGTGTAGTGAACTCGTCAAGGGTTAATGAGCAGCCACAGACTGAACTGTGAAGGCAGAGTTGGTTTATTTCTGTTTGCAGAGTTATTTCATTTTACATTTTATAAACAACAGGTACGTGCAGAAGGGGGGTTTGGGTGCTTGAGCACCTGCCCTTTTTTGTCTCTGAGAGAAAATTCATCCTTAAAATTTAAGTGCCCCCTCCTTTACACACGGATCCCTCATCCGCAACACTCCCGACGCTCTTCAGCTTCGCGATCAACCCATGCCCCGATCGTTAACAAGCACCAGTTTTGCCTTCAAATTTTTTTTCAAAATGAACAACCAACTTTCTGTGGTAAAGTAATTGCCCTGTGTGACATTCTGCTATGAAAGTGGCACAAATCTGAATTGAAAAGATCAGATTTGTGCGGTTTGGGCTGTTCACACCGTCAAGACAAAAACAGATCTGAATCACTTGTGCACAAAAAAATCTGATTCGGGCCACATTTGCCTGCAGTGTGAACGTAGCCTAAGATAACAGCAGTTTTATGATAACAATCACACAAGAACACAAACCAGTAAAAATGTTAATGTCATTGTTTGACTATGCTTTCAGTTTTCAAATTACTTAAATGCACAAGTTTGCATACAGTATACAGTAATGTACTAAGTAATGAAATGGCTAGCACTGTAATAACTGTACATTTACCGTATATGTAATTAAATCATGCAATGTTAATATGCCAACCTACAGTATATGAGCCATTAAACTCTGTGTGTTACTTGAAAATATATAGTTTTAATAGTGGTTTTGAATCTGTAAAAAATTATTTCAATGGTAAAAAAAACTGTAAAAATACTTATGTAATAGTAACTAACAAATGTAAAATTATAAGCAAAATTCCTCAAATAAATACTAAGCAATGTCCTCAGATTTAAAAAAATGTATAATCCAGAAGACTAGTACCTGGTCTTCATAATAATATAATAAAGTATTTCTTCTTAAAGGCCTTTAATATTTCTTGCATTTAAATGATATACTTCACACAATATTTAGTACAGTAACGCCATATTAGAGATACATGTAAGACAGCTGGCCCAAAATGGCCTAAAAACAGCATAAACTTAAATAACTACATAAATGTACATAAACGAAAGCATTAACTTTTAGACATTAACTATTATCTTTAAAAAAATGTGGTTCATGCAGGGAATTTCCCATACATTCATAGGTTATTCTTACTTTGTGTTCATTTTGAATATTTTTTTACTCTTGAAGCTGATTAACAAACATGTTGTTACTGTTTTTACATTACAATCCCTAACATTGGCAATAATTATAGGCCTAAAGTTTGCAAAGTTACCAAAATAATAACTAATGAATGTAAAATTATAAAGAAAATTCCCCAAATAAATATTAAGCAATGTCAGATTACTAAATAAAAAAAATCTGAACACTGTTTGGTCTTCATCTAATAATGACTGTCACGAATGAGATATCAAGTCAGCATTTCTTCAAGAGGCCTTTAATATTTTTTGCATTTAATTTATATACTTCAACACACAATATTACAGTAATGCCATAGTAGAGATGCTTGAGTGAGACAGCTGGCCTAAAATGGCCTAAAAACAGCATAAACTTATAGAACTACATAAATATACAGAACTACATATGAAAGCATTACCACTTACACCTTAACTATTTACTTGAACAATGTGGTTCATGCAGGGAATACCCTATACATTAAAAGGACATTCTTACTTTGTGTTCATTTTAAATATATTTTTTTGTTTCTAGAACATCATTTTACTCTTGAAGCTGATTAACAAACATGTTGTTGCTGTTTTTACATTATAATCCCTAACATTGGCAGTAATGATAGGCCTAAAGTTTGCAAAATTATCAAAATAATAACTAATAAATGTAAAATTCTGAACAAAATTCCCCAAATAAATACTAAGCAATGTCCTCTGGATTACTAAATAACACTGTTTGGTCTTCATCTAATAATGACTGTCACGTATGACCCGGTTGAGATGTCAAGTCAGTATTTCTTCTTAAGGGCCTTTAATATTCCTTGCATTTAATTTATAAACTATTTATGTCATAATAGAGTGATACACATGTGAGACAGCTGGCTTAAAATGGCCTAAAAACAGCATAAACAAATAAATGTAGAGAATTACATATGAAAGCATTAACTTTTAGACATTAACTATTTACTTGAACAATGTGGTTCGTGCAGGGAATTTCCCATACATTCATAGGTTATTCTTACTTTGTGTTCATTTTAAATATTTATGGTTTCTACAACATTATTTTACTCTTGAAGCTGATTAACAACATGTTGTTACTGTTTTTACATTATAATCACTAACACTGCCAGTAATGATAGGCCTATAGTTTGCAAAGTTATCAAAATAATAACTAATGAATGTACAATTATAAAGAAAATTACCCAAATTAATTAAGCAATGTCCTTGATTATGAAGCTTAAAAAAACTGTTTGGTCTTCATCTAATAATGACTGTCACGTATGACCCAGTTGAGATATCAAGTCAGTATTTCTTCAAGAGGCCTTTAATATTCCTTGCATTTAATTTATACCAGTCAACACACGATATTTAGTACAGTAAATCCATAATAGAGTTACTTGAGTGATACAGTGAATGTACAGTATCAGCCACTGCCCTGAACTGCCACGTCAAAGACCGTTATGACAGTCACAGTCAGACCTGTAATAGCCTATATTCCAGCTGACTTTACTGAATAAAGTCCACATGGAAACATTTGAGTCCACGCCACGGAAACGATCGATATATTGATACGCAAGCGCGTGCACCAGCTGTCACCACAGTAATACAAAGTTACGAAATACCTCCTGCTACACACGGAAACCGACATTCATGGTAAACTTACAAAAGCTGTGTACAGAATAACGCTTTCAGACTACACTCGAAATACGGTTGCCTTCATGATAACATTAAAGGTTGTGTTTGTTTATTAGCAAATAGCGAAATGAGAGAGACTTACCTGAAAGAAATTGATGAAGCGCGTCCTTTCCTCTGGTGATGTTGAATTGCGTGCCGAAAGTGCCACGTCAAACTCCAGCACAACACCGGTGTGTGCGTGCACAGCGTCACAGCGCGCGTCCGTCCTGCGCATGCGCACACTGAAGGGAACCACTACACGTCAGAAGGTATACAGATGTGCGTATTAGCGAATGGCATTCTGGGCTGCCTTCACAGAGGATGATTTTTTTTTATTATTATTATTTTTTTTTAATTATGCTTTAAACAACACATACATGACAATACAGCAAACAAAATAATGCCAGGGTGATGGAAGGTAAATAGTAATAATAGTACAAAAAATAAACAAAACAAACACAAAAAACAAGAATATAAATAATTAAATAAAATTCTTACAATTACAAACAGGCAGGACCTTTACATTAAAGATTTTGAAACAAGAGCACAAACGGACAGTTTTAATGGCCTTTCTATTAGCACTATGCTGAATAGTACAGAAGTAATTTTTCAGTTCCATATAAAACAAAGTAAAACAGGGTTTTTTGTTGGACAATTTACACTTATGAATATGGAACTTAATCAACAAAATAAATAAGTTAATAACAAAAACTTCGTTATTCAGATTATCATAATTAAAAATCCAAAAATTACATTTTCAAAATGCAAATTAAAATTAGAAAGTACCTTTTTTTTAATAAAGACAGAAGCATCATACCAAAGCTTTTTAACATAACCACAGTGCCAAAAGATGTGGGGCACAGTTTCCAAAAGCAAAGAACAAAAAGAGCAATTTATATCAATATCCTTTTTAAATTTACTGAGAAAATGTTTAACTGGATAGAATTTATGAATTAGTTTAAAAGATATTTCTTTTATCTTATTTGTAACAAAAAATTGGTGAGGTGATGACCAAATACTTTCCCATTTAGTTCACAGAGGATGATGTGCTATGATTAAAATGAGCTGATTGTAGGTTTTTCTTAAACGTAACGTTGATCATTAAAGCGACAATTTTTTGAATGTGAAAGTCACTATTAAACATTATGCTACTGCTGTAATACTGTGATTCTTATACAATACAGAGAGTATAAAGCTTCTAATGCACTATGTTAGCAGGCATGTTTTCCCAGCATACAGTATATACACAGTGGAGACCTACAATCTCAATTAACTATTAACTTAATTAACTACACGTTGTCATATAGTCACAGTGGCCTGAAATGCTGCATTTTCTAAAAAGCATATATCAATCATTATATTGCAGTTTTTTTAGCAATAATTAAACAACGAAACAATAATTAAAATAAAATAAAATGTGCAAATACAATAATAATATAATGTAATATTCCTATTATCACAAATTTTAGACAGTACAGAACATAAATTAAATAAATAAATAAAGGAACAGGGGGGAAATTGATTACTAAGTAGATTTTTTGACTACTTTTATCATTCTAGTGACATTTTAACAACATATTATGCCTATTTAACTCATTTTAAAAGTATTTATCAACCTTCACATCTAGTTATCAGCTGTTTAGATACACCTTTAAATTTTTATTTACAATTAGGCTACTTGTCAAATACTGTTAATTGCATTCAGTGGGTCCAATTTATCAGTTTATCACTGAATATAGAAACAGAATCTATGAATTTAGTATTACCAAACATGAAGATCTAAAGCACTATAAAGTTATATTATATTATATTATATTATATTATATTATTCATTCATTCATTTCCTTTTCGGCTTAGTCCCTTTATTAATCTGGGGTCGCCACAGCGGAATGAACCGCCAACTTATCCAGCATATGTTTTACACAGCGGATGCCCTTCCAGCCGCAACCCATTACGTGGAAACATCCATACACACTCATTCACACACATACACTACAGACAATTTAGAACACAGGGAGAACATGGAAACTCCACACAGAAATGCCAACTGACCCAGCAAACCAGCGACCTTCATGCTGTGAGGCGATCGTGCTACCCACTGCGCCACCGTGATGCCCTATATTATATTATATTGTATTCATTCATTAATTTTCTTTTCGGCTTACTCCCTTCATTCATCAGGGGTCGCCACAGCGGAATGAACCGCCAACTTATCCAGCACATGTTTCACGCAGTGGATGCCCTTCCAGCTGCAACCCAACACTGTTAAATTATATTTTTCATTCACTTTCTTTTCAGCTTAGTCCCTTTATTAATCTGGGGTCGCCACAGCTGAATGAACCACCGCAAATTATATTATATTATATTAAAGTTAGTTAATGTAATAGGGTTTCCTCCGGGTTTTCCCCCACAGTCCAAAGACATGTGGTATAGGTGAACTGAATAAACTAAATTGATAGTAATGTATGTGTGTGCATGTGAGAGTGTATGGATGTTTCCCAGTGATGGGTTTGCAGCTGGAAGGGCATCCGCTGCGTAAAACATATGCTGGATAAGTTGGCGATTTATTCCGCTGTGGCGACCCCAGATTAATAAAGGGACTAAGCTGAAAGAAAGTGAATGAATGAATGAATATTAAAGTTATAATATATAACTTGGTAGTGGTTAGCACTGTCACCTCACAGCAAGAAGGTCGCTGGTTCGAGCCTCAGCTGGGTCAGTTGGCATTTCTGTGTGTATAATATATATATATTATTTATATGCAAATACCGCATACGGTCCATTCCTCTAACTTTCCCATATATAGTTCCCATTTGGTTATGTTTTGGGAACAAATTAAGAACATTAACTGGTAGCGTTATCCATAGGTTCCTTTTGGTCATCGAAAACGAATCTTCTAACAACGTTGCAGGGAGATTTTTGTAACAATGTAATGATAACCTAAAAGAGAGCGTTCTGGGACTGAATAACAGACTGATGCTGTTTCTGTGGTATTTGAATAATAGATTTTAGATTTTGAAAACATAATTATTTAAATAAAATCAAGTACATAATAAATTATGTCATGATTTCATTTGATTAGATTTTTGGAAAGCTGCTCATCCAATCAGAACGTTCTCCTAACCATTTCGTAAAATATGTACTCTTTTTTTCAAGAATGCTAAAGTGTATCTACTTTACTTTGTTCATATGTTTATCTTTTTTTGAGTACTCGTGACGCTTATTCGGACGTTTTCTCGTGTTGTTTCTTTAAGCACCGGTTAAGTTAGAGCAGAGTTTCTCTCCTCAGGATGGTCTCTGAAGCATGACGCAAAAAAGAGGGCCGGACTCCAGCTGTTGTGCTTTTCCACCCACCGAAGAAAGCCTCAGAAACTGCAGTGAACACAAACTCGCTTTCTGTCAGACTGGAGGATCTGCTTGCTTGATGATGGGAACCGGGGAGTTTGTGTGCGTGACACTGCGCGGCGGCGCGCCGTGGGGATTCAGACTCCGCCAGAGCGCGCACGAAAGCCAACATCCAATCCAGCTGCTTCAGGTGAGACCAATGGTTCTTTTTTATGATTCTACAATCCAGTTAAACTACCTGTGGGCAGAGATCTAGTTAGTGTGACAGGTTATTTATTTATTTATTTATTTATTTATTTATTTATTTATTTATTTATTTATTTATTTGTTTGTTTGTTTGTTTGTTTGTTTGCTTGTTTGTTATTGTGCGTGATAAGCTTCACTGGTTCACTTTCTCATGATCTTTAATGTAGTTTTGAAATGTAGAAAGGGATGCCAGCTGGCTGACCAGATAAAAAAAACACCCTGATAGACTATACAGAGCAGTAAACCATGTTTTAGGTTGGTTTGAGCAGCATTTTAGGGCAGAATGATAGATCTGCTTTTTGATAAATGTAGGTTTACATCTTCTTGTAATGATGAACGTGTGACTCCTGACTTGCTCTTATTATGATTTAACAATAATCCCGTTTATACTACCTGTGGGCAGAGATCTAGTGAGAGTAATGAATAACGAATGTATCTATTTATTTGTTATTGTGCATGAATAGCTTCGCTGGTTCACTTTCTCAAGATCTTTAATAGGGTTTTGGGAATTTTGTGTTGCCTAGAAAGGGATGCCAGCTGCTCTGTAAAAAATATGTTGGGTTCCACACAGTCGATTTGTGTTGCGTTAACATGAAGGAATTAAGTTAACGTATTAGTTTTTACAAATTTAAGTGGATTGAACACAAAACAATTAAGTTGTCCCCCCAAAAACTCAAGAATTGTGTTGTTTCAGCTCACTTTAAATAAGTAGTTTAATCAAACAGAAATCATAATTTTTTTGAGTGTGTGACCAGATAAAAAAAAACACCCTGACAGACTATACAGAGCAGTAAACCATGTTTTAGATAGGTTTGAGCAGCATTTTAGGGCAAAATGATAGATCTGCTTTTTGATAAATGTAAGTTTACATCTTATAATAATGAACGTGTGACTCCTGACTCGCTCTTATTATGGTTCAACAATAATCCACTTTACACTACCTGTGGGCAGAGATCTAGTGAGAGTGACGAATAATTTATTTATTTATTTATTTGGGTTCACTTTCTCAAGATCTTTAAATGTAGGTTTGCATCTTGTAATAATGAATGTGTGACTCCTGACTCTCTTTTATTATGGTCCACTGTAAAAAATTATATGATCAAATAGTCCTGACAGCATATGTTTTTAGGTCATTGTAACTTATTAAACTAAGTTAATCATGTTCTAACTTAATTGTATAATTTACGCAAGCTGTTTTAAGTCAGTTTAACATAATATAAGTTCAATGGACTCATAAGGTTAATTTGGTTCAGCTTAAAAATTGAAGGCCACCAGGATTTTTTTTACAGTGTAATAATCCTGTTTACACTAGCTGGGGGCAGAGACCTGGTGAGAGTGACGAATATGTGTTGTCTTTTTTTACCATTATTGTGCATGAATATCTTCACTGGTTCACTTTCTCAAGATCTTTAATGGGGTTTTGGAAATTTAGTGTTGCCTAGAAAAGGATGCCAGATGGCTGACCAGCTAAAAAACAACTTAGACAGTCAATACAGAGCAGTATACCACATTTTAGACTTGTTTAAGCAGCTTTTTGTAAATGGCAGAATAAAAGATTTGCTTTTGGACAAATGTAGGTTTAATAAACATCTTGTAATACACTCAAACAAAAATGTTTACTTGCTGTTTGTTCAAACTACTTATTTAAAATGAGCTGAAACAACACAATTCTTGAGTTTAATCCACTTAAATTAGTAAAAAAAACGAATAAGTGTCCAATCGATTGTGTGGAGCCCAGCATTTTTTACAGTGTAATGAATGTGTGACTCCTGAGAGTTGTTTATATAGTAATAAATGAAGGTTGTACAGAACATAAATGTAGTTCTCCTATAAGGATACAGTTAAATAGGACAAAACAACGAGCGTTATTCGTCTTTGTTGTATGTATGGGCAGTGTTGTATACAGATTCTTGCATAATGACAGCATATCTCAGTGGCCACCCGCAGAGTTCAGACTGGTCAGTTGGTTTGATAAATGCTCACTGGCAAAGTTGTTTTTCTTGAGCTGAATTTTTACAGGCAGATCTGTGCTGCGCCTGTCCCAGACTGGAGCAGGGGTCCTTATATGGTCACAGCAAAGCTAACAAAGTTTGTTGGCCGAGTTTAGGCTGTCTGTCATCACTCCCATAGACATCAAGAATCTAAACTGTTAGTATTGAGAAGCTGGAATTATTTGTTGATCTTTTTATTTTTTGCTATTGATTTAGGGCTTGTGTGAGAATTTGTGAAACCTCAAGTTTTGTGAGTGGGGAATGTATAGGATATGCATATGTTTTATGCTCTATTGATGGGATATTTATATGAAAATGCTCAACACAGTCTGTGGAGACACCTGTTTATACTTAAACGCTTTGCTTACTTTACAGTTTAATACATTTAAAAGATCATCGCAGCCGTTAAATATAGAATATAAACAGAGCATAATGTTTAAGCCATATAATACCATCGTAGTCAACATTTGAAGTGGATCCAAAAGTTTTTCAAAATTGTCCTAAGACAAGAATGGGTGTTGTTTATTACTTTTAGGACAACTTTGATGAAAGGTTTGAACCACTTCACACTAAAAAATATCTGATAATTAACAGTTTCTATATTTTGTGATTCACAAGTGTTTTACAATTTATTTACGGTTGTGAATTGCATTATGGGATGTTGATCTCTGCTTTGTCGACTTTTGATGTTGAAAATTCAACTCTACAGTTTAACAAAGTGACTTTTATTGACATTTTAGTCGTTTGAAATAATATAATGTATAAGAAATAATATATAGAGAGAAATAAGTTTGTAAAATAACAGATTATGTACCGGCAGTTTATTACAAGGTTTTTTTAGCGTAATATACGACACCAACTCAGACAATATAGCACTTTAAACTATTAGAAATGTTAATAAAAGTCACTTTTTTTAACTTTTCAAGGTTAAAATTTGTTGGAAGAAAGATCAAGACCCCATAATGCAATTCAAATGCATAAATAAATGGAGAAAAATAAAAACATGAATCACAAAATACAGAAAACTGCTAATTTACGGATATTTTTTTTACAGTTGTTGTGCTAAATATGTTCAGCATGAATATTTTCAGCATGTTTGTTACTCAGAATTTAGTATTTAGCTTGAGTTTTCATTTCTTTTGGTAACCGAAAGGAATTTGTTGCATCAGTTCTACAAAGAGAAGAAATATTCCAAAAACACACTTTATTTTCATATACGCAACACTTTTCATATAGGCTCACACACAAAAAGGCCTAATATTTAATATTATGTATTTTTATTGTAAACAAGTTATAAAACAGTATAAAACTGGACTGACAATGTTTCAATTTCAATTTACTAGAACTTCTACGTTAAGCTGCTTTGACACAATCTACATTGTAAAAGCGCTAGAGAAATGAAGATGAATTGAATTGAATTAGGTAAGACAGTTTTAAAATAACCAAACTTGTATACTTAACATTAAAGATTTTTTTTTAGCTGAAACTGTGGTGATTTATGAAATGCAAATAAAATGTATATAAAGTTAAATAAAATTAAAAAAACATATACAGGCAAAACAAAATTAATACCAGTTGGTCCTGATGATACATTATGAAGCAAAACCATCGTAACAACTGACGAGCATTTACAAATTTATTAGTGTCCTGAATGTGTTGAATGTAATACTTTTTAACTGATTAAATTGATTTAATTAAAAAAAATGAAGGAATGAATTTAATTTAATTTAACTTAATTTAATTTAAGGGCGACACGGTGGCTCAGTGGTTAGCACAGTCACCTCACAGCAAGAAGGTCGCTGGTTCGAGTCCTGGCTGGGTCAGTTGGCATTTGGAGTTTGCATGTTCTCCCCGTGTTGGCGTGGGTTTCCTCCGGGTGCTCCGGTTTCCCCCAAAGACATGTGCTATAAGTGAATAGGGTAAACTAAATTGGCCGTAGTGTATGAGTGTGTGTGAATGTGAGTGTGTATGGGTGTTTCCCAGTGCTGGGTTACAACCGGAAGAGCATCTGCTGCATAAAACATATGCCGGAATAGTTGGCGGTTCATTCCGCTGTGGCATTTAGACACATAGATCTGGTCCAGATGATCTGCTGAAGTTCAAACCAACCATCAGAATGGAGCTGAAAGGTGATTTAAAGGCATAGTCCTCCCAAAAAAGAAAATTCTGGCATCGACTCACTATTTTCACTATTTACTTGTTCATAAAATTTTATCAACATAAATTCTGTTGAAGTCTGTAACATGACATCCATATTTGGAAAAACAAAAACTATGAAAGTCAATGGTCACATTCTTTACAGTCAACAAAAATTGCAGAGCATTTTTCTAATCTGTTTGCGTTGTGAGGATTTGCAGCCTGTTTTCTTAATGTGTTTGTGTCATGAGGATTTGCAACACGTGTGCTGTCATATGAAGATATGAAGATCTTTTCTTAATTTGCTGTTGTTTTTTGTAATTGCATCTGTTTTCTTAAACTGCAGCATGTTAAGCTCTTTCGGCCACCATAACTTTTAGCTGAGTACTGAAGGATTATCCTGTGCTGTCATGAGAGATTTTCAGACAGTTCTCACACATACGTGCTGTCACTTAACATCTTTGAGGAGTGACCTTATGCTCTTCTCACTCATCTGGAAGACATAACTTTTAACTGACTCATCTAAGACCAAACTTGACAGAGAAATATGATTTAAACATATATAACATAAGGCTGAGAAATACTATTCATGATGGACGACTGTTCGGTGTGATAAGTTATGCAGATCATATCTACCATGAAACTGAATATAAATAAGATTACATTTTAGACTCATTGTATGTGTCTCAGATATATTTAAAATACTTAAAGGGACAGGTCACCCCCAAAAAATGAAAGTTTCCTCACAATTTACTCAAATTCAAGTGTATCTAAACTTTTATGAATTTCTTGTTGAACACAAAAGATATTCTGAAAAATGTTGGAGAAAAGCAGCCGCTGACTAGAAACCAAAACTACTATGAAAGTTAATGGCTTCTTTCTTCAAAAATATCTATTGTCTTCAAAATATCTTACTTTGTATTCAACAGAAGAAAGATACTCAAACATGGTGAGTTTGTTATATTTAAAATTGGCGGCACGGTGGCTCAGTGGTTAGCACTGTCGCCTCACAGCAAGAAGGTCGCTGGTTTGAGTCCCGGCTGAGTCAGTTGGCATTTCTGTGTGGAGTTTGCATGTTCTCCCTGTGTTGGCGTGGGTTTCCTCCGGGTGCTTCGGTTTCCCCCACAGTCCAAACACATGCGCTATAGGGAAATTGAAAAAAACTAAATTGTCCGTAGTGTATGAGTGTGTGTGAATGGGTATGTATGGGTGTTTCCCAGTATTGGGTTGCTGCTGGAAGGGCATCCGCTGTGTAAAACATATGCTGGATAAGTTGGCAGTTCATTCTGCTGTGGCTACCTTTTTACTCACTTTTTACCGTGCAACTGAATATAGAATACAATTAATCACACTCATTTTTGCATTTACAATGTTAGACTTTGCTGCAGTTTTACAGTTATTTACTGCAAAACCATCCAGTAAAATACCGCATCCATTCTTTACAGTTCACTACTGTAATATGCACTGCACTGTGGGTCATTTTAAAACTTTTACAGTAACTTACTGCATATTAGGATTTTGCAGTATTCTTCTGTAGTTGAAAACAAATATGAGACAGTTGATAAAAAATGAGTCACTTGTTTGGAATTTATTAAATTCAATAGTAAAAGCTAAAAATTAAATGTAAAATAAAAAGTAAATAAATTACAGGTAAAACTACTGTAAAATTGTCATACCGTAGAATTAAAAATGTGATAAAGGGGATTTTATCATAAAAGAAGTTGCTGTAAGGCTATTTTACTGTAAAAAAATGAAATTGCACATGAAAAAAAACACATTTACAGGTAAGTTACTGTAACAAGGGGCAGTTGCGGTAACAATAGTGCTGCCAGTAAGTTACCGCAAAAATACAATAAAATGTCTAACAGTGTATTTATGCATTTGAATAGCATCTGCAGCTAATTGGGCATTGACATTAATGTATTATTTGCAAGCTTCATGAATACACAGTCAAGCCCGAAATTATTCATAGCCCATAATTGACTGTAGATTATAAACACTTTTGCTGTTCATTCATTCATTCATGAATGATATTCCCTTATTTATCAGGGGTCGCCACAGCGGAATGAACCGCCAACTATTCCAGCATATGATTTACACAGCGGATGCCTTTCCAGCCGCAACCCAGTACTGGGAAACACCCATACACACTCACATTCACACTCATACACTATGGTCAATTTAGTTTATTCAATTCACCTGTACCACATGTCTTTGGACTGTGGGGGAAACCGGAGCACCCGGAGGAAACCCACACCAACACAGGGGAGAACATGCAAACTCCACACAGAAATGCCAACTGGCCCAGCCGGGACTCAAACCAGCAGCCTTCTTGCTGTGAGGCGACAGTGCTAACCACTGAGCCACCATGCCACCCCTACTTTTTCTGTGTAAAATGCTAAAAGTCCTTTTTAGTCAGCTAATAGTCTGTGCATTATTCTGGAGTACGTTATAAATCTTTTGGCATCTAGTAAGAGGTCGAATGTTGAGTTCATTAAAAGTACAGATTGATACAGGCTCTTTTGAACATGCACCTACGAAAATATTTTCATAACGAACCCTTGGAAGGCTTTCAGAAATCTGTAGTAAGGAGTCGTGTTTAACTTGAAGTCATTTAGCTTTCAGCATTACAGCTGGATTCACTCTGGTAAACCGCTACCCGACCTGCAGCACGAGTTTATGAAAGTCCGCCATTTACAGCCTAATGTGGATTTAACAATAGGAACATGACCGTCATTGAACCACCGTGGTTCGTTTTACCTGAAATGTGCACTGGAAACACTGAAAGTTAATTGCTGAAAGCTGTGGGAGGCTGAAGAACTTTCCAGAACGCTGCTTTTACTTTGTGGGAAAGAATGAGAGCTAAACTAACCAAGCTTTTTTTGTTGGGTTACAATATTCTAGAAACAAAGGATCTATAACACAATTCACTTTGCATTCAAACAAGTGTTTAGCAAAAAATGCTTATGGCTAGTTTGAAGCAGCAAGACATTTTTTTGAAAGATTAATGGATCCTTTTTCACTACATGAGCATCATGTTTGCAATATTGTTAAAAATGTGTTTTAAAGGGCTCCTATTTTACCCTACACAAAGCCAAAAAATTGCCTTGGTTTGAGAAATAATGTCAAAATTAAATGAGTGTTTCCTTAAAACAAGCAAAGTAATCCATCAGTGGGGTAAGCAAAATCATCTTATTTCAAAGCGAAAACAAGATTATTTTGCTTGTTTTAAATAAAAACCCACTTAATTTTGACTTATTATTTCTGAAAACAAGGCAATATTTTTTGCTTGTCTAGAAAATGCTTCTTGATTTAAGAATTTTTTAACCCAGGCTTATTCTGAAAACGTACAGCAATACACATTTCTGGAGAGCGCCAAATACGTCCCAGGAGCTACGTTTTTTTGCCGTTTTTGTTTTCGTGAATCCACCAGAAGTCGCTGTGTATGCTTTTCAGATCTCAAATTTCTCTCGCGAGTGCCATTCACACCTGCTGTTCCATCAGAGGGTGCTGTTGACTGACTAACAGACTGATCGACTGACCCACCCTCCTCCTTCCCTAAACCCAACCGATAGTGTTTTCAGAAGCACTGATTGACCGGCCCACCCCCTTCCCTAAACCCAACCGACAGTTTTAAACAGCAATCCAGAAAAAGAAAAGCCCTCGCCTGATTTTTACCACGTTTTCAGGTTTTACCACATTCTCACCCTGTTATTTACTTGTTTATTTTATTTTTTGGCTTTTGCTTTTGTCTTACCTGCCTTCCGGAACCGTTCTTCGTCAGACTTAAACCCTGTCGTTGTGGTCAACTCCTCTCTACGCCTCAAGTCCGCCGACGTACATGGCGAGCTACTGGACAAACTGGTAACAGCGGGAAAGCCGTCCACATGGAGGGAAGTGGTCAGCTGGTAAGCGAGAAAAGGAACGGTGTCATACCGCCCTGTAGCATTCGTTTTAAAGACAAAATGCAGCTACACGTACCTCTGGCTACATAATTCGCGATCTCCAGAAATGTATATAGGGCTACGTTTTCAGAATGAGCCTATGTTGGAATTTTTAGTTATTTGGATTAGAAACAAGACAAAAAGTCTATGTAAGAATGCAGTGTGTGTGTGTGAGAGAGTTATTTATTTTATTCGTGCACTGTTAATATTGTCTTATGCACTTTTAAGCAGGAACTTAAAGGTCCCATGAAATAAAAATAAAGTTTTTTTAGATGTTAGTATCAGTATTATAGCTAGTGCGCTTCAAAACAGTGACAAAATTCACATTTAGGAGATATAAAACTGATATATAAACATGTAAAGCTTGTAGTTTGTCACTTCCGCCTAAATGGATCAACGGTTTTATTCAGGTCACCTCATACTTCAGTTCTCATTAAATCGTGACCAATCAAATGCTCTCCAGTGTCTGACATGCACCACCCCCCGCCCTTCAAGATGCTTCTCATTTGATGCGCTTGAGCTCAACAACTCTCACTGGCAGAGCGGTGATAAAGCAAAACGCTATTGGCTGGGTTTTTTAAAAAGGGAGGAGCTACTCTATGTCCCACCCTCTCTTTATTTTTTGTTTGAGATTACGTCAAACATCAAATAAAAATGCACATTTCAAAGCACTTCACTGGACATTTAAATTCTAGTGATTATTTTGTACTCATAACTCAAAAACATCCTGTTTGTCATCCCAAAATACAATTTACTATGGTCACAATTTCGATTATGTTTTGGTTCATCTTTCCCCTCCTTTTTTGGATGCACTTTTGTGTTCAGATCTGTGTATCAGAGCAGTGATTGTATAGGCTCGGTCCCTCTGGAAAGCCCTTATACGGTGACTAGAGCGGATTCATAACAGTCAGTGTTTTTATTCAATTAAAGATCCTTCACCTTTAAACCGGGCCTCGGGCCAACGGCTTTGCTATTTTTATCAATTGTTAGCGTGCAGAATATTACAGTTGAGTAGCTGTAGACCACTTTGTTAATGATTTAGAATAGGAAATATAAGTGTGTGGTGGTTTATACATTTACACTACACTGTAAAAAATATCTGTAATTAACAGTTTCCATCTTTTGTGATTCACAAGTGTTTATTTACGGCTGTGAATTGCATTATGGGATGTTGATCTCTGCTCTGTCGACTTTTGATGTTGAAAATTCAACTGTTCAGTTTAACAAAGTGACTTTTATTGACATTTTAATATTTAAAAATAATATAAGACGTAATCTATAGAGAAATGAGTCTGTAAAATAACTGAAAATGTACTGGCGGTTTATTACAAGTTTTTTGTAGCTTAATATACAACACCAAACCAGAGAATATAGCACTTCAAACTATTAAAAATGTTAATAAAATCACTTTTTTGAACTTTTCAAGGTTAAGATCAAGGTCCCACAATGCAATTGAAAAGCATAAATAGGGGAGAGCGGGGCACAAAGTAACACACAAACCTCTCCTACAAATGAGCACTGAAAGTATGATCGCCAGACCTATGGTTTCTGTGCAGTATTGCCAAACGTGCCAGGAGTAAAAATGTTACTATTTACCCCTCCTGCAGGGCAAGTTGTAACAGACAGAGGGTTAGTTGTAACACATGCTTATAAAGTCAGATTTCACACAATTAATTTAAATTCAGTTTACTTTAAATAGTATATTTCCTCAGTACTTGACTCAGTTTTTTTAATATTCTACATAGCACAGCATGTTTATTTATTTATCTATTGGATAAACACATTTGGATTTATTTGCATTATTATCCATTATTATACAAAGTATTTATTTGCATTATTAGCAATAAAATAACATTTTTTCTATTAAAAAACATTTTTTATTTAAAAGGTTCCCAACATTACACTCAAAATTCAACAATTATTTTGTTCGTTTAATTGGTGTCCAACAGTGTGTGTCTTATTTGTAACACCCTGTTACAACTAACCCCGCTGTGTCGTGTTTTCCTCAAAACTGGCTCGCAGTCACTGTGTTTTTTACATCTTTCAAAATGGTTTCATCTTTTAGCCTAGAAGACGGTGGTCACAACAATATAAGATTTTACTTACATACTTTCACAGATTTGTTTTAAATAAAAAAATATAGAGTATAATAAAAATACTTTTATGCTGCAAAAATGGTTTCTCCTGTGTTTCTCATCCAAATTTCACCAAACTTTTCCAATAATTGGATGGAAGACGTCTGCCGTCACTGTGGTGAAAACCTCGGAAGCATGCCATGGTTAACCCTGAGCAAATACCTTAAAACTCTGTGTTACATTTTACCTCGTGTTACTTTGTGCCCCACGCTCCCCTATACCAAAAATGAAGAAAATGAATGACAAAATATGGAAAACTGCTAATTTACAGATCATTTTTACAGAGTATAAAGCTGCATCAGGCCAAATACTGGGTGAAAACTCTCCCTTTACTTACTCCAAACCTCTTTGAGTTTCTTTCTTCTGTTGTTTCTAACAAAAAAAGATATTTTGAAGAATGCTGGAAACCGGTAACCATTGACTTCCATTGTTTTTTTTCCTACAATGGAAGTCAATGGCTACCGGTTTTCAGCTTTCGTCAAAATACCTTCTTTTTTGTGTTAAACATAATCAAGAAACTCATAAAGGTTTATAGCTACTTCAGGGTGAGTAAACAATGAGTAAATTTTCCACAAAATTTTCCAAATAATTCAAAAATATTTATATTTTTCCCAATAAGACTTAGACCAGCTGTAAGAAATCCTTTGCTTTAAAAATGTGAGTTTCCTTGCTAGCTTGTATCTTAGTGTACACTGAAGAAAAAGTGAAACTACTGTGTCTCTAAGTACATATTTATATTGGATTGAGTGCGAAAAATATGGTATGTGTTTTTAACCTGTTTTATTTAATTTGCTTTAAAGCCAAAAACGAATCCACTAGGTAAACTTAAAAACATGATTTCTTCTCAAAGTAAAATATTTTTACCTTAAACCAGCAGCTTTGGGCGACATGGTGGCTCAGTGGTTAGCACTGTTGCCTCACAGCAAGAAGGTCGCTGGTTCGAGTCCCGGCTGGGTCAGTTGGCATTTCTGTGTGGAGTTTGCATGTTGGCGTGGGTTTCCTCTGGGTGCTCCGGTATCCCCCACAGTCCAAAGACATGTGGTATAGGTGAATTGAATAAACTAATTTGGCCGTAGTGTATGTGTGTGAATGAGTGTGTATGGGTGTTTCCCAGTACTGGGTTGCAGCTGGAAGGGCATCCGCTGCGTAAAACATATGCTGGATAAGTTGGTGTTCCATTCTGCTGTGGCAACCCGTGATGAATAAAGGGACTAAGTCGAAGGAATATGAATGAATGAATGAATGATTCGAGTTTGCTTGCTAGCTTGTATCTTAGTGTACACTGAAGAAAAAGTGAAACTACTGTGTCTTTCATTCAAAGTACATATTTATATTGGATTAAGTGAAAAAAAAAAATGGTTTCTTATTTTAACCTGTTTTATTGAATTTGCCAAAACGAATCCACTAGGTAAACTTAAATATTTCTTCTCAAAGTAATATGTTTTTACCTTAAACCAGCAGCTTTCATGTCATGTGACCACATGAAAAAAAAGCTTCTGTTAACAGTGAGTGAAGTTTCACTCTTTGGGTGAACTATCCCTTTAATGAAACATGTTCGTCTGTTTTTGGCCAGTTTTATATTATACTGTATTTGTAGTCATACAGTGTGGTTAATTTTTTTTTTAAATAAGACAGAAGCTTTCAGTAGATCATTTACATGCTGAATTATGACTGGGTTTGGAGTTTCAGACTCGTGTTTGTGTTTATTTTTCATATGAGAATACTTTTAATATTGGAACGTCTTTTTATTGACTGCGCACTGCCCTCTAGTGGTCATTAAGAGGACAATATTGTTCTCTAAAATTGGCCTGATATTCATTCATTCATTTTCTTTTCGGCTTAGTCCCTTTATTAATCTGGGGTCACCACAGCGGAATGAACCACCAACTTATCCAGCATATGTTTTATGCAGCGGATGCCCTTTCAGCTGCAACCCATCACTGGGAAACACCCATGCACACACATACACTACAGACAATTTAGCTTGCCCAATTCACCTGTACCACATGTCTTTGGACTTGTGGGGGAAACCGGAGCACCCGGAGGAAACCCACGCGAACACGGGGAGAACATGCAAACTCCACACAGAAACGCCAACTGACCCAGCCGAGGCTCGAACCAGCGACCTTCTTGCTATGAGGCGAACGTGCTACCCACTGCGCCACCGTGCAGCCCTGGCCTGATATTACGCAGTAAAAAAGAAATAATAATAATGTAAAAATTTGACACAAGATCTGTAATACTACTACTACTAATAATAATAAATAATAACAATAATAATGTACAAATTTTACACAAGATCTTTTTCTAAATTGGTAGGTTGGCAATTTATTATATTCATATGACCTTAAGAATAGTTGATTCTTGTCAAACTGTGTTATTTGAATATGCTTTGATTTGAATGATTTATTTTGCTGTAATGTCATCTGTATATTTAAACTGTATATTTTTGTACACACCTCTATGCTAAGATTTCTATTATCATAATTTATTTTTTTCAACACTGAGTTATTCACACATTCTTGTTTTGTGACTTATTTGCATTATGTGAAGTGATATAATTGTATAAACACTCATTCATTCATTAATTTTCCTTCAGCTTAGTCCCTTTATTAATCTGGGGTCGCCACAGCGGAATGAACTGCCAACTTATCCAGCACATGTTTTACGCAGCGGATGCCCTTCCAACTGCAACCCATCACTGGGAAACATCCATACACACTCACTCACACACATACACTACGGACAATTTAGCTTACCCAATTCCCCTATAGCGCATGTCTTTGGACTTGTGGGGGAAACCGGAGCACCCGGAGGAAACCCACAGCAACACGGGGAGAACATGCAAACTCCACACAGAAATGCCAACTGACCCAGCCGATGCTGGAACCAGCGACCTTCTTGCTGTGAGGCGATCGTGCTACAAACTGCGCCACCGTGCTGCCCCTCCACCCTGAGATGCTCATTTAAATTGCTACTTTTATCTACAATAAATCCATTCAATTACTCTCAACTAAGTGTCCGTGTTGGGTTGTCTACCAAAATGGGATCTTTTGCATACGTTTTTTTTTTTTTTTTTTCTTGTGAAATCCACCACCACTGCCTCATTTCGTTCATTATGCCCATGTAGTTGTTTTCCCCTAGACTTGGGGCGTAATAGCCAGTAACTTACTGTAAATCAATTACAGCAAAAATACTGTATTTACAATTACCGGTGGGCGGCGCAGTAGCGCAATGGGTAGCTCTGTCATCTCACAGCAAGAAGGTCGCTGGTTCGAGCCTCGGCTGGGTCAGTTGGCATTTCTGTGTGGAGTTTGCATGTTCTCCCCGTGTTGGCGTGGGTTTCCTCCGGGTGCTCCGGTGTCCCGCATAGCCCAAAGACATGTGCTATAAGTGAATTGGGTAAGCTAAATTGTCCATAGTGTATGTGTGTGAATGGGAGTGTGTGGGTGTTTCCCAGTGATAGGTTGCAGCTGGAAGGGCATCCGCTGCGTAAAACATGTGCTGGATAAGTTGGCGGTTCATTCTGCTGTGGCGACTCCAGTTTAATAAAGGGACTAAGCCGAAAAGAAAATGAATGAATGACAATTACCGGTCCATTTATCTTGCTGTATATGTGTTTACAGAATTGTATGTATATCTTTACTGTAAAATATACAGTAATTTTGACAATGCAACTTTAAAACACAGTAACATACTGCATAATTGTCCTACAGTAAAATACAGTTCGTATTGCAGTTAAATACTGTGTCATTTACAAAAACCGTTAACAGTGTATGACTAAACAAGGTCATCTTAGGACTTACAGTTGAGTTATCTTTGTTATGTCATTCATTCATTCATTTTACTTCAGCTCAGTCTCTATTTCAGAGGTCGGCCCAGTGGAATGAACCGCCAACTATTCCAGCATATGTTTTACACAGCGGATGCCCTTCCAGCCGCAACCCAGTACTGAAAAACACCCATACACTCTCATTCACACACATACACACTCATAGACTACGACCTATTTAGTTTATTCAATTCACCTATAGCGCATGTCTTTGGACTTGTGGGGGAAACCGGAGCACCCGGAGGAAACCCACGCCAACACGGGGAGAACATGCAAACTCCACACAGAAATGCCAACTGGCCCAGCCGGGACTCGAACCAGCGACCTTCTTGCTGTGAGTGTGTGCGACAGTGCTAACTAACCAAAATGCAACTTTAAAACACAGTAACATACTGCATAATTGTCCTACAGTAAAATACAGTTCATATTGCAGTTAAATACTGTCATTTACAAAAACCGTTAACAGTGTATGACTAAACAAGGTCATCTTAGGACTTACAGTAGAGTTATCTTTTGGAATTCAGTTTCAGTTTGCTTGCTAGCTTGTATCTTGTGTCGCTGCATAAACGTCTATAATACCATGCGCTAAATTAAGCATTGAGACAGCAGCACAATTACTAAAGACAACCTCAGACGAACAATTGCAGAGCTTTATGACTTGACCTTAAAGCCCAGTTGATTTGTGATGCACTCGCTGTTACAGATGACTGACATTAAATCTTATGTTGAAGTGTCTCTGCTTCTCTATGCCGGGTTTACGGGTCACAGACCTGCTTTGGCCACTCTTTAGTCATTTGACATGCAGCTGTTGTGATGCGTAAATTAGTGCCACTTGGTCTAAATTAAGACGCAGTGTCTGTGAACCAAGGATGGAGTCATAGTTCTTTATTTTGTCCAGTGTGTACAGTATTATACAGCATACACCAAGAATTGAGTTTGTGTTAGGGTTTAGTTCTTAAAAATTACTAACTACACAAGTACTGTAATTATGAATTTACTCAAAACAACATTCTATAAACTTTTTTGCATGCATTGCAGTGTTTGTGTACTTCTATTTTTGTTAAATCATATATTTTATTTAATTGCTAAAGTGACTCTTGAGTAATGTTTCCTGCAGATTGAGGCTGGCAGTCCTGCTGCTCTCGCTGGCCTGTGTGAGAATGATGAGCTGCTGTCAGTCAATGGAAAGCCTTGCTCGAACCTCAGTCTCTCCGACACTATAGATCTAATCGAGGCCTCAGCTGACTGTCTACAGCTGCTCGTCAAAAGGTATTTTATTACATGCACAAATGGTCCTTCATGCACTATGGTTGCTTTTTTAGATGGAAACATTCAAAGCATTGCATCTTTATTCCATGCATTAAGAAATTTTTGGACTTTTGTTTATGTCGTACTAGATGCATTAAAGATTAAGTTTAACAGAGCATTCTGTTATGAATACTAGACTGTGGTGAATACTAGGCGTGATTTATTGGCAAGCATTAAATTTTAGTTTAATGCATGCTGTCCTACCTTGTCTGATTGTCCTACCTCTCATCCAAAAAGTAGGTAGCACATTTTGATGACGCAATATGCTACCCATCAGATTTTGCTATACCAGTGTAAATTTTAATGTGGAGTAGAGTGATATGAAGCTGTAATATCGCCCTAACCTACCTAATCCCTAACCCTAACCTCAGAACCATTCAAATACAGCGTTGGTGGAATAATCTGATGGGTAGGATAAAATGTCAGGACACATGCCAGTGGGTTAAATGCATGCAATGGGTTAAATTTTAGTTTATTTGAATTTGTATTTTTTTATTAAATGTCTTATTTATGGCTCTTTTGAAATACCAAACGTACTAAATAACCCACTGTGAAGTTATTGTAACTAGATTGATAAAACACTGATATGAGAATCAAAGAAGATGTGGTATTTTGATTCTCCTAGTGTTAACTGATATTTACAGTAAAAGGCGATAAGCTACTTTACTTTGAAAAAGTGAGTAAACCCGTTGCCTTAAAAGCGACAAGTTGACTCTACTTAAAAATGATAAGTGAGTTCTCTCATTGTAACTTGGAACTGTTAAATTAACTTCATTTTTATAATTCGGCACATAGTTCATTTACTTAATAAATAAGGCAACTGGTTTACTCACTTTTATAAGTAAAATCAACTAATCGCTTTAAAAGAAATGGGTTCTCTTGCTTTTTAAGTAAAGTTAACTAATTACCTTTAAAAACAATGGGTTCACTCCCTTTTATATGTAAAGTCAACTAATCACTTTAAAAGCAACAGGTATACTCACTTGTTTAAGTCAACTAATCATTTTAAAAGCAATAGGTTTTCTTGCTTTTAAAGTAAAGTCAACTAATTAATTTTAAAAACAATAGGTTTAATCACTTTTATATGTAAAGTCAACTAATCGTTTAAAAAGCCACAGGTTTACTTACTTGTTTAAGTGAAGTCTACTAATTGCTTTTGTTTTCTGTCTTAGTTTTTGTCAACTAACAGTGTAATTGTCTCAATTCCATTCAGTGCTTAGCTTGATGTGAAATATTGTAGCTTATACAAATGGATTAACATTATTTTACCATGATCTCCTCCCTGTAGATCTTGTTTCCTTGCTTTTTAAGTAAAGTTAACAAATTAATTTAAAAAACAATGGGTTTGCTCACTTTTACAAGTAAAGCCAACTAATCATTTTAAAAGCAATGGATTTTCTTGCTTTTTAAATAAAGTTAACTAATCAATTTTAAAAACAAAGAGTTTACTCACTTAAGTAAAGTCAAATAATCATTTTAAAAGCAATGGGTTTACTCATTTTATGAATAAAGTGAACTAATCGTTTTTAAAGCAATGGGTTCTCTTGCGTTTTAAGTAAAGTTAAGTAATTACAGTTTAAAAACAATGGGTTTACCCACTTTTATATTTAAAGTCAACTGTTTACTCACTTTTATAAGTAAAGTCAACTAAATGATTTAAAAGCAATGGATTTTCTTGCTTTTTAAGTCAAGTTAACTAATTAATTTTAAAAACAACAGGCTTACTCACTTCTATATGTAAAGTCAACTAATCGCTTTAAAACCAATAGGTTTACTCGTTTAAGGGAAGTCTACTAATTGCTTTTGTTTTTTGCGTTTGTCAACTAATTGTGTAATTGTCTCAATTTTATTCATTGATTAGCTTGAAGTGAAATATTGTAGCTTAAACAAATGGATTAACATTATTTTACCATGATCTCCTCCCTGTAGATGCTGTAGCCAACCTCAAAAAGACGTTGAACTGGTTAGCACCACTTTTCGGATCCCTTCTCCATCCAGGCCTCATGATCCTCAGCCACAGGACCTGTACATTTCCGAGTCCCAGGATGAAGCATATTATGGGGAAACAGACAGCGATGGAGAAAGTGCTGTGGGAACTCGATTGGTTCGGACCCAAGTTCAACTACCTGCTTCTAGGAGTAAAGAAAGGGGTAATTATGCACAAGTTGGTGGAGGATCTGTGGTCGAACTGCAGCTCTCGTTGTCCAAGACCACCCTGAAGGAACCGGATTGTACCGCACTTGGTAGTGCATGTGGAGTTGTGGGAGATGTCTATCACAGAGAAAGGGGTGAGAGCATCACCTCTGCAATTTCTCCAGAAATCTCCCTCTATGTTCCCAGACAAAACCGGCAACCCCTTGGTCAGCGGGGTGTGTTGATTAGCAAAGCCAGTTGTTTGCCAGGACAGGTGGAGGTAACAGTGCAGCAGATTTCTGGTTCAGGAAAGGAGGGGGGAAAGGCCAGTGAACGGTTGGATTCTGGTGGGGAAGAAGGAGGGAACATTGAAGAAGCTCCCACCTCCTCGTCTGTGTCCTTTGGACTTCCCTCAGAGGAGTGGGACTCCGAATCGGAGAGGGAGGTCTACCAGCCCAACAAGCACCGGGCAAGGCACGCCAGTAAGTGACATCTGATTTTCATTGCACTGCTTCTTATAGTGTGATTTGGGATCTGTTTGCAAGAATAGCAAATATTTCTTATTTTAAAAGCTTGGGTTACAGATATAGCATCAGAGAATTAATGGAGTCTGTGGATTGCTTGTGCTCATAATGTTTAAAGTTATAAGTTAAAAAAAGTTTATGTGGATTTCATATGTTTTTTTTAACCATTGTTGTTTGTGTATTTTGAATACTTTCTGTGATTTGTGAACAAGATCATGCATAAATTACAGATAGATAGATAGATAGATAGATAGATAGATAGATAGATAGATAGA
>CAIGQV010019101.1:4605736-4650028 GCA_903798115.1 Danio jaintianensis
TAGATAGATAGATAGATAGATAGATAGATAGATAGATAGATAGATAGAAAAGGGATTAAGCATTGATTCACTGTAGCAGTAATGGGTGGGGGCTTGCAGGGTGACATGACTGGTAAAGTTAAGAATAAAACACGGGCATGCTAATGATGCTTGCAGAAGTGCCATTTGACAGACATCAGCATGTGTGACTCTGGCCTGTTACCCGATCCTTTAAAACTGGCCATCTTAGCAGCACTGAAAAGGAAGGAGCGCTCAAATGTGGCTATCTTCACCTTGAGATTGGAAAGACAAGAATCAGAAATGTGTCACATTTTGACCAAACCTATTTTGAAAAGACTGACACAGTCTGGTGGGAATATGGGGCTTTAAAGCACTTCTGTGTAAACAGACTGCAACAGGACAGTGTCTTTATTTACGGCTTTGGGAGCTACACATATGGGCTTGTATTAGCACTCATGCCACTTGCAAGCCTACACAGTGCCCCGGGGCTATTTTTACTCCTTTTTTTCTTTTGCTAGGTTTGCTATTGGCTTAACCTCGCTAACGTGCTCTACACACATTCACAGCTGTAAGTGTCTTATGTTAATGTCTGGCTGTTATACATGGATCACAGATTTAGTTAATTGGTGAGAGTGATGTCAGGTCTCTTATTGGAGCAGGATTTATTGGATCATTGGGAATAATGTAGGTCAGAGGATGTAAACTCTTGTTAATTCTAGACTCCATTATTTGATTAGAGTCTTTTAAACTCCAGTGTTTTAAACAACATCTCAATTAAAATTGCTCACATTTTAAACAAACAATTGTGGCTTTGGTTTCAAGTTATACTAGTTAACTGCTCACATAGCTGCGCTATTTATATGCTTCATATGCACAGTTCAGTGAATAAGGCCACCAGGGCAAGCCATGAGCAATATCTCTCCTTTATGACCTCACCCGCTCTATACCCTAAACTCTTTTTTTGTCATTCTTAGGGCTCCGGCGCAGTGAGAGCCTTTCAGAGAAGCAGGTGAAAGAGGCCAAGTCCAAATGCAAGCGCATTGCTCTTCTGCTGTCTGCTCCTGCCCCCAACCCTAATAATAAGGGGGTGTTGATGTTTAAGAAGCATAGACAAAGGGCCAAGAAGTATACTCTTGTAAGTTACGGTACTGGTGAGGACGAGTCCGATTATAAGGACGACTACGACGACAGTGACAAGGAGGAACATGCTGTTGAGTTCACTGTTCTAGCCACAAGTGAAAAAGAAATTGATAAGGATTTCTTCACCAATGCCTCAGCTCAGAAAAGCATTGTGAGCTTTGATTGGGATACTGGATTACTTGAGATAGAGCGCAAGTTTGACAACCAGCAGGATATGGAAGCACTGCCTGAGACCAAGGGGAAAGGAGCACTCATGTTTGCCCAGCGCAAACAGCGCATGGATGAGATAGTAGCTGAGCATGAAGAGCTGAGACGTAAGGGGATCCCTGTTGAAGCAGTGCAGGAGCCTGAGACTCATCAAACATACCAACACATGGAGGAGCATGCTTATATGCATGCACAAGAGACCCAAAATTACATGGATGTAAATCTACACCACAGCATGTCTGCACAAAAGCAGCAACAGCAACAACAATATCATCAGTACCAAGAACAATACTATCAACAACAACAGCAGCAGCAGCAGTATCAAGACTACCAGCAGCAGCTACAATACCAACAACAACAACAACAGTATCAACAACAGCAAGAATATCAGCAACAAAAAATGTATCAACAAATGCAATCATACAATCAGCAACAACACTTCCAACAGCAGAAAGTTGAACAGTACTCACATCAAATGAATGGGATGTATGATCAGCAAATGCAGAATGAAATGCAGTCGTCAGTAGCAAACAGGAGTGCCAAACCATTTTCAACTCAAAACAGAGTAGCTGTTCCATTTTCCTCCCCTCCAAATGCAGACAATCAAGAACAGTCTGGCTATTCTTTGGGACAAGGTGAACAGATCGCCTCCCGTGATGAGCGTATATCTGTACCTGCTATCAAGACTGGCATCTTGCAAGACACAAGGAGGAGGAATGTCAGTAAACCTATGTTCACTTTTAAAGAGTCTCCCAAGGTTTCACCTAATCCTGCTCTGTTGAATCTCCTCAACAGGAATGACAAGAAGGCAGGTTTTGAGTCTTGCCCAGAAGAAGATTATTTAAGCTTAGGGGCTGAGGCATGCAACTTTCTTCAGTCCCCTAAGATGAAACACAAAACCCCACCTCCAGTAGCCCCTAAACCTCACATTAACCCTGCTTCTCCCCCATGGACTAGTCCAGAAACTGCTGACCAACCTATTACATTGCAAGCTGAAAACAGTGTCCCAGGACCTGCAGAAGCTCCAGTCATAGTGGCTGATCCTGCTACTGTCCCTACCCCTGAAATGGGGCCCCAAGTCACGTCTGAAGAAGAACCTACGTTGGCCCCTGAATCCCATGATGTTGCACACTGTGCTGAAGAACTTGCTCCAGCTCATGCCTGGAAACAACCTGAAGCTCAGATGGAGAAGAACCAGCAACCAGAAACCTGGAATGAGAAACAACCACAGCTACAAATGAACTCTTCTCATCCTGTACCTGTTACCCAGTCAGATCCATCTGCCAGATCATGGGATCCAGCTCTAACCCAAGGTCATCAGCAAAATGCAGTAAGTAGTTGGGGTCCAAATGAAGTCCAAATGCAAGTCCCATCTCAAACACAGCCACAGTGGATGACGCAATCTCAAGCTCCTCCAGAGGTACAATCACAAGTGCCTTCTAAAACTCAGTCCCAGCTTTCTTGGGTAAGTCAGGCTCAATCCTCACCCCAACTCAAGCATCAGCCACAGCCTCAGTCCCAAATAAATGCTTGGGCACAAAATCCAACATCACAAGCCCCATGGTCTCAGCCACATGAACCATCACAGCCATCTACTGGTGTTTGGCAACAAGATCAAAATCAAGCTCAAGAACAACCATCCTGGACCCAGGAGCAACAATTCCAAGAATCTCAGTTAATGGCACATTGGGCACCACCCCCTCAGCAACAGCCACAGCCTCCTTGGGCTCAACCTGAGAGGCAGACACAGCCACAGCCACCTTGGGCCTCTCAGGCCAAACAGCAAGAACCATCACAGCCACCGGTAAATGCATGGACTCAATCACAGAGTCCAATTCAAGCACAGCCTCAATGGCCTCAGCAGAGTCAACCACCACCTCAGCCCACAGCACAATTGCAGCAACCTGTGAATCCTTGGACACAAACGCCAGCCCCCCACCAACCACAACCACACTGGGGACAAGAACCTGCTTCTCAACAACACCCTCAAGTAATGAACTCTTGGGCACCTGAGCAGAATCAAATTCAACCTCCCTGGGCTCAAGGAATGCCACCAACTCAGCCCCAGGCACATCCTCCATGGGTACCAAAACCTCAACAGCAAACATTACAGCCACCTGTGAGCCAATGGGCACCACCACAGTCTCAACCAGCTGTAAATACGTGGGCTCCCCAACACCCGCAAGGTTCAGTTGAAAGCCAAAAGTTGCCTGCCCAACCAATTAAGCAGTGGAGTCCACCTCAGCCCACTCCTCCACGTCAAATCAACTCATATACCACTGGGACAAAAGTACCATCCCCTGTGCCAGCAAGCAGTACTATGGCATCCCATGGTTTTGGTTCGGCTTTTGAGATGCCAGCATTGAAAGGGAAAGGAGCAGAACTTTTTGCCAAGAGGCAATCCAGAATGGAGAAGTACATTGTGGATTCTACTACAGTACAGTCAAATAAGGCAAGACCATCTTCACCTTCTCCTTCTTTGCCAATTTCCTGGAAATATTCACCCAATTGCCGGGCACCCCCACCTTTGGCATATAATCCAATTCATTCACCATCATATCCCCCGGGTGCTATCAAGCAGTCTCCCTCCTCTAGCTCTTCCACAACAAACAAAACCAAAAGCAAAGACAAGGGAAAACCTGCCCCGAAACCTCTTCATGTTCTTGATGTCATGAAGCATCAGCCCTATCAGCTGAATTCCTCCCTTTTCACTTATGGCCCAGCAGCAGAAAAACTTGCTGCAGAAAAAGAGGCAGCTGAAAAGCTTGCAGCTCAAAAAGCAGCTGAGGCTCAGGCTCAAGCCCAAGCCCAAGCCCAGGCCCAGCCCCAAATTCAAGCTCAAAACCAGCAAATGGCATATAACCAAGGCCCTCCCCCTTATGGTTTTATGCCACCTCAGGCCCAGCAACCTTACGGGATGGCTGGTCAGCCACCAATGCATGATGGCATGTACCACCAAGCCCCTCCAAATTCATATCAACCTGCTCCTAATGTTTATCAGCAACATCCTCATCAAGTGCAATATCAACAAGAATACAACCCCCAACAAGCTTACCAACAACCCCCTTTAAATACGTACCAACAGGCACCAAGCCCTCCCTACCAACAGCCCTCCCCACCCTCCTACCAGGCAGGTCCTACTCCAGCATATCAAACTGGACCTGCAATGGCCTACCAACCAGCCCCTAGTTCTTATGTTGTTCCATCTTACCAAGTAGCAGCAAGGGCTGAGTCTGCCTCAGGAAGCAGTGTTACTGCTGCTCCCAAGCCTAAATTTTCAGCCAAGAAAAGTGCTGCACAGGTTTGGAAGCCAGGCACTGCTGAAAAATAGTTTTTTTAATATGGATTTTCCAACATGTTGTTACCTTAAAGGGATAGTTTGCCTATAAACAAAACTTGTTCCAAAGCTGTTTGAATTTCTTTCTTCTGTTGAAGATATTTTGAAAAAGGTTTGAAACTGGTAACCTTTGACTTACATAGTATTTGCTTTTTCCAATGCAATCTCACTGTAATCCATAACTTTTTGATTTAGTGGCTAATTCGTATTCATTTGTACGATCTCATTTGTACATTTTAGTATGAATTGCACATACCCCAATGAGAGGTAGGTTTAGGGGTGGTGTTTGGGTCCACGCCTCCTTTAAAAAATCACATGTTATCATATGAATTGGGCAGCGTGATGGCGTAGTGGGTAGCGCTGTCGCCTCACAGCTAGAAGGTCGCTGGTTTGAGCCTCGGCTGGGTTTCCTCCAGGTGCTCTGGTTTCCCCCACAAGTCCAAAGACATGCGCTATAGGTGAATTGGGTAAGCTAAATTGTCCAGAGTGTATGGGTGTTTCCCAGTGATGGGTTGCAGCTGGAAGGGCATCTGCTGCGTAAAACATATGCTGGATAAGTTGGCAGTTCATTCCGCCGTGGCGACCCTTGATTAATAAAGCGACTAAGCCGAAAATAAAATGAATGAATGAATCATATGAATTAAATCATATATATTTGTACAAATTAGCCACTTTTCTGACAATACGTAAAATAGTTACGTTTCCTCACGAGATCGGGCCGGTTTTTCCTGCTATGGATGTCAGTGGTTACCCATTTACACCATTCTTCAAAATATCTTATTTTGTGTTCGACAGAAAAAAAAAATTATTGGAACTACCTCAGGTTGAGTAAATAATGAGTAAATGTTTATTTTTGGGTGAACTATCCCTTTAAGCTGAGATGCAGATATTTTAAGTAGAACAGAAGCACAATGTTTCTGAAAAGAAATATTATTTAACATTTAAGATCTACCAAATGGATAAAATTTTTAAGCCATTTCAAAATACAAACGATATATCACACAGTGTTTATAGAAGAATGCTCTGCCAAATACTCATTTTTGTAGGCCTTCACATAAGACGTTCTTATACTTAGCTCAAAAATAGCTAATTAAATGCATAAGAGTTTATTTTTAGTCAAAGGGAATCAGTGTTGAGTTTGAGAAAAGAAACATGAAGGCTTAATAATGAAGAAATATGAAAGGTGAAAAGGTAAGAGATGAAAGCAAAATAGTCTGTTATGAGGATTTCTGAGAAACTGATTTGCAATACAACCTTAAGATTACATCCAAAGGGATCAGTTTTTCACACAAAACCTCAGTGGACAAACAGAAATAAATATATGGACAGTTGGAATATGCAAGTAAGCAATGTAACTTCTGGCAGAGCCAACAGGAGAAACTGTATGACAAAGAGACAGAATGTATTACCATAAAGCGAAGTTTTATCAAATTATTAACAAAACATTGGTATATTTCGAATTTTCAAGACGTTTTTCATTACAGAAGAAATGAATGTACTCAGTACGTGAGTCTTTTTCAAGTAAGTTGAATAGTAACACTAATTTAACAGCTGGTACATAGTTGGAGCGCTATTCATTATTACTTTTTATGACGATTAAGTAGACTTTGTGTTGTTTCCTTTTTTGTTTATTTTGAGGAAGGAATTTATATTCACTTTTTTGTTTGCTTCAATACTTCTAGCAGTTCTACTAGAAGAACTTTAAATAAAGCAGACTTAGGAAGGGAACTAGTTATAAAAATGTTCATTTTTAGTTTGCTGCTGTCTTCTGTTCTCCTTTTTGTTTTGTTTTCTTCTGTTCTTTTCTTTGTGTGATATTTTCTTCATAATACGCTATTTGTAAAATGTACCACAGTGCCATTAAAATCATTGTCTTCAGTTTTGTTCGTTTGCTTTTGCATGTACTGTACTGTACTGTACGCACGTCATGATTTTGCCAAGTATGATGCGATCCTGGATTAACATCTATGTTGATCCTGGAACATCATTTTTGTTGGAAATTGTAATCTATACCTATTCCCTACCCCTAAACCCAACCATAAATTATTCCCAAAATCAGAGCAGAATAATAGTTGGATAACAATCATGTAGAAGTGCATAAACCTAACCGTGAGCCTAAACTTAACATAAACTGTAAACGTATCCCTTAATTCTGATTGTTGTGGAACTGGAATGTTGCTCCAGGATCAACATAGATGTTAATCCAGGAACATGTCCTACTTGGTAAAATCAGGTTGGTGGTACTGTGCTGTACCTCTATCACTTTCATCTTTATAATCATTATCACTACAATATTCACTACTTTCAAAATCCTTTTCTTTATCTTTCTCTAGTAGATTCATTGTCAGTTTAAATGAGGTAAGTGAAATATTAACTTTATCACTGCAGTTTTTTCCTCATTTTGATAACAACAAATAAAAGTCAGTGAATATTTTTAATGAAATAATGTTCATAAAATATTTATTTTCATCATTCATTTGTTCATATTTTTTTCAGTAACACTAGTTACTTTACTGTAGCTTCTTTGTGTTAAGGTAGTACTTTCTCGATTTACTTTAAATTTTGTTTAATTTTTTATTTTTGTTTTATTCTATAACATATTCATAATATTTATTCCAAAAATAAAAAATGTCTAATTTAGAGCTTTTATTATTATTATTATTATTATTATTATTATTATTATTATTGTATTAATTAATTATTATTGCTTATTTATTTTATTTAATATAACATTTTATTTATTTATTTTTAAATTATTAAAATTAAATAAAGAAATACATATAATTATATTTAAATAAATATAAATATTTCAGAATAAACAGCAAAAATCAGTCCAAGGCACTCGAAAGATGTGAAAAAAATATGAAAAATGATTAATATTTTTTCCACATCTTCCGAGTGCCTTGGACTGATTTTTGCTGTTTGTTCTGATGAATCCCTTGCCCAAAGACCACCGACACGTTATTTGAGCACTTTTTGTTTGTTTTTAAATATTAATATTTATTTTTTTATTATTTTAGAAAATAATCATTATTAATCATTTTAGTCGATACAATCCCAATGTTTTAACTTCAGAAATATACATAAATGAATCAATATTTGGAGGAAATCCTTTCAGACCTTTATGGAATAAATCAAATATTATTATTTTACTTCAAACCCATACAAATACAGAGAAACTGTGAATTTTTCTCTTTTTTCAGACCTGCACATTCTTTTTCTATTATTATATTTCTATTATGGGGTGACACGGTGGCTCAGTGGTTAGCACTGTCACCTCACAGCAGGAAGGTCGCTGGTTTGAGTCTCGGCTGGGCCAGTTGGCATTTCTGTGTGGAGTTTGCATGTTCTCCCCGTGTTGGCGTGGGTTTCCTCCGGGTGCTCCGGTTTCCCCCACAGTCTAAAGACATGCACTATAGGTGAATTAAATGAGCTAAATTGGCCGTAGTCAATGTGTGTGAATGAGAGTGTATGGGTGTTTCCCAGTACTGGGTTGCAGCTGGAAGGGCATCCGCTGTATAAAACATATGCTGGGTAAGTTGGCGGTTCATTCCACTGTGGCGACCCCTGATTATTAAAGGGACTAAGCCGAAGGAAAATGAATGAATGATTGAATATCTCTATTATTATATTATATCTATATTGTACATTCATTTTTTTATTCTACTTATATCATATTCAGCCCTAATTTCAATACTTTTATATGCAGGAAAGTGATTTGAAAGCGAAGTGTCTGCATGGAAAAATCAATGATCTGAAATGCAATAATAAGTCAAGCTGGAGTATGAGTCTTGTTTTAAACGTGGACCTGTATTGCATCATAATTCTCTGGAGCTAACTAAGTCATACCTCATAATTGGGGGAAAATGATATGAATGAAAGCTGTGCGTGGCCTGCTAGAGGAGCTATATTTGGAGAAATCTGATCTCTGGTCCCATGGTTTAAAAGCGGCAGAGAAGAGCACTACTCTTTACTCCACCTGTCACTCTTATATCACTACGTTCACACTTATTCATATGTTTTTTTTTTATAAAAAGTCAGTGACATAATGAAAATCTGCAACATAGAAGACTCAGATGTCACGGCAGTCATTACTGGCATTGAAATCGTAATTAATGACACTATTACTCATTCATTCATTCATTTTCTTTTCGGCTTAGTCCCTTTATTAATCTGGGGTCGCCACAGCGGAATGAACCGCCAACTTATCCAGCATATGTTTTACGCAGTGGATGCCATTACAACACCCATACACTCTCATTCACACACATACCCTACGCACAATTTAGCTTTAGGAGTTTGTTGCTTTAGGAGAACATGCAAACTCCACACAGAAATGCCAACTGACCCAGCCGAGGCTCGAACCAGTGACCTTCTTGCTGTGAGGCGATTGTGCTACCCACTGCGCCACCGTGATGCCCGACACTATTATTTATTTAATATATAGCAATATCAGCTTGCATACACTAAATACACTGAAACAAACACACAAATGTTCCTCCATCTTTCTCCAACTTTGTCTTTCACTTGTCTTAAACTATTAGACTTTTTTAAAATAAGATTTAAAGATAATTATATATAGTCATTATACCATCATCACTAAAACAGTCTAAAACATTTGCACAGTGCTGTGTGAATACACTAACCAGCCACTTTATTAGGTACACCTTACTAGTACCGGGTTGGACCTCGTTTTGCCTTCAGAACTGCCTTAATCCTTCGTGGCATAGATTCAACAAGGTACTGGAAATATTCCTCAGAGATTTTGGTCCATATTGACATGATAGCATCACGCAGTTGCTGCAGATTTGTCGGCTGCACATCCATGATGCGAATCTCCCGTTCCCGTTTTCTCTATTTTGGAGCATTCTCTGTAAACCCTAGAGATGGTTGTGCGTGAAAATCCCAGTAGATCAGCAGTTTCTGAAATATTCAGACCAGCCCGTCTGGCACCAACAACCATGCCACTTTCAAAGTCACTTAAATCACCTTTCTTCCCCATTCTGATGCTCAGTTTGAACTGCAGCAGATCGTCTTGACCATGTCTACATGCCTAAATGCATTGAGATGCTGCCATGTGATTAAAAATTAGTTTTAACAAGCAGTTGGACAGTTAGTACCTAATAAAGTGGCCGGTGAGTGTATATATGTGTGTGCGACTGTGCATGCATCATATACATATAAAAATCATATCATATATATAAACGAAGCTATTATTTAACATTTAGTGCAATAACTAATGAAACACCAAAAATTCCTTAAAAAAAATGATTAATTCTGTATATGTAATGTATATATGCAGATGTTTGAGTGGATTCTTGTAAATATGTGCAGGTATAAATTATTCACGGAGGCATATGATTAAGTATCTGTACAGTTGTGGGTGTACATTTGCATATATGTATTTATATTTTACATATGTTTATTTATTATTATTTGCTGGCATAGGGTGGGTTTGGGGTTTGTTCGTTAAAATGTGAAAAACTTTAAATAAGGTATTTAAAAAATATCTTAATTGTTAGAAAATAATTCAATTAATAAAATTATTGTTCGTCAATATCACTAAATTCATTCCAAATAATATTAATATAATTAATGAATTAATAATTTAAATAAAACAATTCTTTTCCACCCATAAATATTATTCTTTGTCATCTTAGAATTCGATTTTTTATTGGAATATTCATTTATTCATCTTTTTTTAAGCTCAAAACATCGCATAATGTTCCCCTAAAAGCAAAAGAGCCTAGATAGTTTTTAAAAATGCTAATATTACTCATATAGATCTATTTATAGACTTTATTTTATAGAATGAATTGTATTGCTGTAAATCCAGCCATGCATGTTCACATCATGACCACACGGGGGCAGCATAGTTTTTCCTGTTAATTTTGGTTATATGAATCAGGGGCGTAGCAACCGGGGGGTGGACGGGGGGGATCACTTTTAGAGCCAGCCCATTTAGAAACAGGTGATTAATAATTATATGAATGTAAACTTTTGGATCTCATTCAGCTGCCCCCCCCACTTTTAAAATGTCCGCTACGCCTCTGTGTTCAGTCCATACTGTAGACAGTAAAATGCTGTCAGTCCAAGCCTGGTAGAACATTTTCTTTGTGCACGTGCATGCATAAACACATACACGCACGCACACACACGTTTTCTTAACTTTATAAACAAAGACATGAATTTTTTTAGAGACCTAACCTTAAATGTACTCTACAAAATATTTTATTATACTAGTATTAAATTGAGAAAGGGCAGCACAGTGGCTCAGTGGTTAGCACTGTCGCCTCACAGCAAGAAGGTCGCTGGTTCGAGCCCCGGCTGGGTCAGTTGGCATTTCTGTGTGGAGTTTGCATGTTCTCCCCGTGTTGGCGTGGGTTTCCTCCGGGTGCTCCGGTTTCCCCTACAGTCCAAAGACTTGCACTATAGGTGAATTAAGTAAACTAAATTGTCTGTAGTGTATGTGTGTGAATGAGAGTGTATGAGTGTTTCCCAGTACTGGGTTGCAGCTGGAAGGGCATCCGCTGTATAAAACATATGCTGGATAAGTTGGCGGTTCATTCCACTGTGGCGACCCCTGATTAATAAAGGGACTAAGCCAAAAAGAAATTGAATGAATGCATGAATGAAATTGAGAAATTAGAGAACTTGCCAGGTTTCGCTTGCTATTGTGTACAAAATTCTCCACCAAAAAGGGGTTAATTAGGTAAAAACACACACACACACACAAGATTTTCAAAGTCATAAATAAAAAAGACTATTGTGTAAATGGCTTAACAACTCTTAACATTTAACATTTTAAATAAAAATTCCATGCTCAATTAAATATTACATTTACTTCTAGTCAACTGTGAATTTTAGCTTGCCAACACTTTCTGAACAATATATATACACACACACTACTATTGTATATATCAAAAACTTCAAAATCAAAAATTCCTAATTTCCAAACTTTTATGAATTTCTTTCTTCTGACACAAAAGAAGATCTTCCGAATAATATAATATATATTTTTATATCTTCTTCAGCATATCTTTCTTTGCGTTCAACAGAAGAAAGAAACTCAAACAGGTTTGGCACAAGTAAATGACGATTTTTATTTTTTGGGGTGAACTATCCCTTTAAATCTTAGTTTACTAATAAAATCAATCTGCAGCACTGATTGTATATACAGTTGAAGTCAGAATTATTAGCCCCCCTGTATATTTTTCCCCCAATTTCTATTTAATGGTGAGAAGATTTTTTTTTTTCAACTCATTTCTAAACATAATAGTTTTAGTAACTCTTTTCTAATAACTGATTTCATTGATCTTTGCCAGGATGACAGCACATAATATTTGACTAGATATTTTTCAAGATACTAGTATTCAGCTTAAAGTGACATTTAAAGGCTTAACTAGGTTAATTAGGTTAATTAGGCAAGTTAGATTAATTAGGCAAGTCATTGTATAACGTTGGCTTGTTCTGTAGTCAATTGAAAAAAAAAATATTGCTTAAGGGGTTTAATAATATTGACCTTAAAAGGTTTATTGAAAAATTAAAAACTGCTTTTATTCTAGCCGAAATAAAACAAATAAGACTTTCTCCAGAAGAAAAAATATTATAGAAAATACTGTGAAAAAATCCTTGCTCTGTTAAACATCATTTGAGAAATATTTTTAAAAGAAATAAAAATTTACAGGGCGTCACGGTGGCGCAGTGGGTAGCACGTTCGCCTCACAGCAAGAAGGTCGCTGGTTCGAGCCTCGGCTGGGTCAGTTGGCGTTTCTGCGTAGAGTTTGCATGTTCTCCCCGTGTTGGCGTGGGTTTCCTCCGGGTGCTCCGGTTTCCCCCACAAGTCCAAAGACATGCGGTACAGGTGAATTGGGTAGGCTAAATTGTCCGTAGTGTATGTGTGTGAATGAGTGTGTATGGATGTTTCCCAGTGATGGGTTGCAGCTGGAAGGGCGACCCCAGATTAATAAAGGAACTAAGCCGAAAAGAAAATGAATGAATGAATAAAAATTTACATGAAAAAAAAATTTAGATACACTACCGGTCAAAAGTTTGGGGTCAGTTTTTTTTTCATGTTTTTTTTTTTTAAGAAAATTATTCTGTGCATGGCGGCATTTATTAAAATGTAAAAAAAAAAAAAGTGCAATTGTTAAATATTTATTAAAACTTTAAATAACTGCTTTCTTATTGTATGTAGTTTCAAATTAAACTATTACTCCAGTCATTATTGCTTTTATTACTATTATATTAATAATAATAATATTAATAATAGTAATATTAATCATAATTATTAATATTAGAGTGATTTCTGAATGATCATGTGACTCTGAAGACTGGAATAGTGAAGCTGAAAATGCATCTTTAAAATCACTGGAATAAATTATTAAATTAAATTATAAACTACTTTTGAACAGGTATTATATAGTGCAATAACATTTAACAATTTTACCATTTGTACTGCATGTTTGATTAAATAAATGCAGTCTTGGTGAGCAGGAGAAGCTTATTTTAAAACATTTAAAAATCCTACTGACCCCAAACCTTTGACCGGTAGTGTAATTTGTTCAACAGAATAAAGAATCTCAAACAGGTTTGGCACAAGTGGAGGATGAGTAATGATGATAGAATCTTCATTTCTGGGTGAAATATCACTTTAAATCTCACTTTACTATTGAAATCAATCTGCGACACTGATTGTAAATATAACCACTAAATAAATGTGCTTGCTCATTTCAGGGATTCAGAAGCTTTTTTTTTTTTAACACAACAATATTTGATTAATTGCTTCGAGAATGCTTCTTGATTTAGGGATTTTTTTGGTATTTGGACTGAAACTAAAAAAAATCTAAGTAAGAAAAGCAATTTTTTGTAGTTGAACACTATATTTTGAATTTAAGATGCACAATTATTCTGCCAATAATCTGTATTGGGCAATTATCAGGGATGATTATATCTAGCGATAGAAAAAGAGCAATTAAATGCATCATATTTCAGCTGATTCGAATGTTATCACTCGATTGAATGGGCGTTATCAGTGGTTATCAGCTGATAGATATGGGCCAGAAGGGGCCTTCTGCACCTTCTAGTAGGCTCAGAACGCTGTTATCATCCATCCACATGGTTAATCAGCTATAGATAACATACGGCTGCGGCTGGAAGTTAACAAGAATTATTTATATTATTTATTAAATTTCCCATTAATTGTATTTTATTAACATCTACCCCTACCCCAACCCTAAACCCAACCGTCACAGTAATGATTAACCATGTGGATGGATGATAACAGCCTTCTGATCCTACTAGTCCATATCTATCAGCTGATAACCACTGATAACGCCCATTCAATCTAGCGATAACATTCAAAGCGGGTGCATATTTGTGCTGAAGTATATCTTTTTGCTCATTTCAGGGGTTCAGAAGCTCATTCTTGTCTCATAACATCATTTGGGAGATATTTGAAAAAGAAAATAATGTACAGGAGGGCTAATCATTTTGACTTCAACTGTATAACCCCTAAATAAATGTGTTTGCTTCATTTCAGGGGCTCAGAAGCTCTTCTTTATCTCCGCCGGTCAGACTTCCATCAGCGGGAGTCAATGCCAGGTCAGTTTCATCTTCTCCATCACCCAGACACCCATCACCCAGCATCCGTCCCACACCAGGACAAACTTTTACAAGATCTCAAAAACCCCTCTCGCCCTGGGAAGCAGCTTCACGCCACCCGCTGGGACTTGTGGACGAAGCTTTCACGTTTCTGAACATCCAGCAATCCATCGCCTCTAACCTGCGCTTCGCTGCTCAGAGTAAACGTTTACCTGAGCCGCCGGCCGAGTGGAAGGCAAAGGTTGCGTATGAGCCTCCGCCGAAAAGCCAAAAAGACAGTATAAGTCAATCCCCGTTGACTTTTCTGTCCCCGACCAAGAGCACGGCATCAGCTCCAGCCGGGCCTGTCCCATACGGATCGGCCTTCAGACAGATTCAACCACAACGGTCCATGACAGAGGCTGACCTCGGGGTCCCGCATGGAGAGATAAAGCACATGGGACCCCGTCCGCTGAGACTCTATAAAGCCAAAGACAGCAGCGCATGGAGGCGTTAGAGGAGACGGGAAACTACGGTGGCCTAGAGAGCTCAAATGTGCTGCAAGTTAAGAAAATACAAATCGTGCAAATACGAAAACACACTGCAAGTTAAAGGGCACCTATTTTACCCCTTTTACATGATCTAAGATAAGCCTTTGGTGTCTCCAAAATGTGTCTGTAAAGTTTCAGATCAAAATACCCATCAGATTATTTATTATACCCTCCAGAATCTGCCCATTTTGCTGTCTGAGTATACTGTAGCTGTTTTTGTAGCCTGTCGCTTTAAATGAAAATGAGCCGCATCTTCCCGCCCACCGTTCCCACGTGCGTGTCTGCTTCTCCTGTGTTATGTCAGATAAACAGCAGTCAGTGACAGAGACTGACTCGGATGAAGCTGAAATACAGCTCATTAGTCAAAAATAAGTAAGTTTATTTCATGTATTTGTGGTGGAGTTTATTCAAGCCTTTCTGAAATGATGAGTCCCACACAAATGCCGTTTGCAGTACACACACATATATTAGTGTTTACTGACACCATGTGGCCATGGTGATTAATAGCGGTTAAGAATTAGCGATTTTACTTTATTTGGACTTTTACATGTTTGTCTTTATTACAAACATGCTCTGTTTTAAAAACGTTTTAAACTTATAAAACTTATAAAAATCACAGAGAGTTGGAACAGATATTTTAATTATTTGCAAAAACAATCTTCTGTGGACACGTGTATACATGTTATTATAGAAACATGGCGCCTGTCTGTCAATACGGTGGACAGGGAAAACCGCACTCCTATGTCACGTTGCGGTGGGCCTTAAAATCACTGGGATTTGGGTCCTATTTTAATGTCAGGAAACTTTAAAAAAGAGACTTGTTGTGTTTCTATCACTCCAATATAACTGTGGACACACTATACCTACACACAGTTCTGTCCAAACAGCTTTCAAAAGTTGATTTTCATCATAGGTGCCCTTTAAAGTCCGCATGAACCATTTTTTTTATTATTGTGGTGCAGTTCTTAGAGAAACAGAACATTAACAAAGTCCCTTTAAAACAATTCAATTCCCTTGGCGGCCATTTTTGAAACACCTCTCTGGGCATTCTGTTCTAAACGTTTTTAAATTTCTAAACGTTCGAATCACACAAAATCTGCAGATATCCACGTCTGTTCTGAGCCTCTCCCCTGGAGAATCCTCAGCCTATAACGATCACTGATTGGCTCCTGTACTAGAAGGGGGGCTTCATTCGACATATTGACTGTTACACTTTTCCCCATTAAAAACTATACGAGTGACATGTTTAGTGTATTCTATAATCTATAATTTAATGAGAAAAAAAGTGGGCGTGGCTTGTTTTTTCTACTGCGAGCTGATTGGATGTAGTAAAGTAGGCATTTCATTCAGAAAAGGGTTTGTGGAGAGTTATTACAACCTAACAGACAACTCCTCCTCCTCACCATTTCTGTTTGTTGTTAAAACATGACAGCTGGAGGGGCGTGGTTAAGTTATGTTAGCCACGCCCAATACCTAAAACAGACCTAATCTGAGAATTGAACTGAAAACAAACAGGAAGTGCATTTTCAGATTTTAATTTTAGATTACAATCACAAACTGTTTTATTTTTTCTTAATGACATGCACAGATGAATTGTTCACCACAAAACTAGCAATGTGAGCTAACAAAATCACTATGGTTAGTTTTGATTTCATGTGTACTTTAAAGGGACAGTATGTAATTTTGGCCACTAGAGGGCGCGTAATCACAACAAACAAAGGCGTCGTTTGATTACGCAGTGATCATTGCTGTCAAATTGATGATGTTTTTTCAGTTTGTTGGGGGTTTTCTAATTGCATGTGTTTTTTCGCAACTTGCAGTACAGTTGAGCTCTCTTGGCCACCTTAGAAATCTCTTTTTATGCAGGTCATGAAAGTGAAATTAAATACTGAATGAATTCTGCTGGAAAGTGAGTAGACCACAGTTCTTATGCACTGTAAAATATTCTGTTAATGAACAGTTTCCATATTTAATGATTCTCAAGTGTTTTCTGTTTATTTAGGGTTGTGAATTGCATTATGGGATGTTGATCTATGCTCTGTCGACTTTTGATGTTGAAAATTCAACTTTACAGTTCAACAAAGTGACTTTTATTGACATTTTAGTCGTTTGAAATAATATAATAATGTATAAGAAATAATATATAGTGAAATATGTCTGTAAAATAACAGAAAATGTACTGGCAGTTTATTACAAGGTTTTTGTACTGTAATATACAACATCAACCCAGACAATATATCACTTTAAACTATAAGAAATGTTAATAAAAGTCACTTTTTTGAACTTTTCAAGGTTAAAAGTTGTTGGAAGAAAGATCAAGATCCTATAATGCAATTCAAAAGCAGAAATAAATGGGGAAAAATAAAAACATGAATCACAAAATATGGAAAACTGCTAATTTACGGATAGTTTTTACAGACTGGATACAAAAGTTGAGGGTCCAAGCAAGTCAGAAGGTGATACTAGAAGTTTTATGAAGATTATTTTCACAACTACGTTTTAGTGTTTTACACCTGGGTTTAATGAAACTTACAACAATCACCAATTTTGACGAGTGAATATGCATCCCCTTGTGAAAAAGAAGTAAACCTAAAGGATTAGTTCACTCCGGAATTGAACTTTCCCATTAATTTACTCACCCCCATGTTATTTTCATGTCGAAAGGAAGTTAAGGTTTTTGTGCACTGCACTGTTTTTGGCTTATTTCTAGTCCAAATATCTACAAATTCTTAAATCAAGAAGCATTTTCTAGACAAGTAAATATTGTATGTTTTCAGAAATAATAAGTCTAATAAATGAAGTGAGGTGGCATGGTGGCTCAGTGGTTAGCACTGTCGCCTCACAGCAAGACGGCTGGTCCAGTTGGCATTTCTGTGTGGAGTTTGCATGTTCTCCCCGTGTTGGCGTGGGTTTCCTAGCTGAATTGGGTAAGCTAAATTGGCCGTAGTGTATAAGTGTGTGTGTGAATTAGAGTGTGCATGGGTGGTTCCACACAATTCCTTCATGTCATCCCAACACAAATCAATGAAGTTAACTTAATCTTTTTCAGAAATTTAAGTGGATTGAACATAAAACAATTAAGTAGTCCCAAAAAACACCTTAAGAATTTAGTTGTTTCAACTCAATTTAAATAAGTAGTTTTTTCAGTGAAGCAAAATAAACTCCCAGTGTGGGGAAAGTAAATACATTTCTATTACCAGCCGAGACTCGAACCAGCGCCCTTCTTGCTCTGAGGCGACAGTACTAACCACTGAGCCACCATGTCGCCGCTGTAGGACATTTCAATTTAAGATGCGCAATTATCCTGCCAATAATCTGTATTAGCCAATTTTCAGGGCCAATTATATCTAGCAAGCAAAAAAGAGCAAGGAAATGCATAAAATTTGTGCTACAGTATGTGTTAAGAAAATGCCTTTTGTGTGGAATTAGGTATTGCTTATGTATTGGCTGATAAAATTAATGCCTTTTCTTTGCATGACATATTAACTTTACAGTACATAATAACTCACAATATCTTGAACATTATAAGCATTCATTTCATGTGTCACAGAATAAAAGAGGCTTTTTTTTGTAAAATGTGCATCCTTCACATAAAAACACACTGCAAAAAATGCAGGGTTCCACTCAATTCATTCATGTTGTCCCAACACAAATCGATTAAGTTAACTTAGCAACTGTAAGTGGGTTGAACATAAAACAGTTAAGTTGTCCCCAAAAAAATCTCAAGAACTGTATTTCAACTCATTTTAAATAAGTAGTTTGTACAAGCAGCAAAATTACTTTTTTGAGTGTATAAAAAAACACTTTAGAGTGATATTAGCACAGATTTACAATACAACTGAAAGTGCACCCTTTTAAGTACACTAATATTATTTCACTAATGTTATAGCATTACCAAGTTTTGTTTAAATATATATATTTTTAAATCCGAAGTACACTTCTTTTTCACAAGGGCCACATGTTTGGTTTTAATGTGTTGCACTAAAGTGATTGTGCATGATACTAAATACATACTAAAAAAATACAAAATATTACAGATCTTCATAGTATGCTATTGTGAGACATTTCTGCTACAGCAATGATCCATTAATTGCTTACAGTATATCACTGCAAAAGAAATGTATTAGTTTCATTCAAATAATTCAATAATGAGGATGTTTCAGATGTGGCGATGACAACTACAGTCTGTTTGTTCATAAAATTTGCTGTAAAAAATGCTGGGTTCCACACAATTCCTTCATAGTTGTCTCAACACAAATCGATTAAGTTAATTTAATCGTTTTTACAAATTTAAGTGGATTGAACATGAAACAATTAAGTTGTCAAAAAATCTCAAGAATTGTGTTGATTCATTCATTCATTAATTTTCCTTCGGCTTAGTCCCTTTTTTATCAGGGGTCACCACAGCGGAATGAACCGCCAACAATTCCGGCATATGTTTTACGCAGCGGATACCCTTCCAGCCATAACCCAGTACTGGAAAACACCCATACACTCTCACACTATGGCCAATTTAGTTCATCCAATTCACCTATAGCGCATGTCTTTGGACTGTGGGGGAAACTGGAGAACCCGGAGGAAACCCACGCCAACACAGGGAGAACATGCAAACTCCACACAGAAATGCCAACTGACCCAGCCGGGACTCGAATCAGCGACCTTCTTGCTGTGAGGCGACAGTGCTAACCACTGAGCCGCCCCTGTGTTGATTCAGCTTGTTTTAAATACGTAGTTGAAACAAGCAGCAAAAATAATGTTGGAAAGAGAAAAACGAGTTTTGTCTGTGTGCTACAAAGCTATTAAGCAGAATCTGTTGAATCAGTGACAGACTCGTTACATAAGCCTCACTTTAAAAGATTAAATCATTCTTCAGTGACCTGGTATGAACCTTTACCACATGCCCTTTTTCCCCAGACCCAGAACTCCCTTTAAGTCAAGAAAACGTTCACTGAATGATCAAAATGTCACTTTTTTGTGTGTGTGTGGGTTTTTTTTTTGGTCTATTTAGTCTTTATACAAATATTCGCGAAAGCACTAAGAAAATTAATTCATTCATTTTCCTTCGGCTTAGTCCCTTTATTCATCAGGGGTCGCCACAGTGGAATGAACCGCCTACTTATCCAGCATATGTTTCACACAGCGGATGCCCTTCCAGCCGCAACCCAGTAGTGGGAAACAGCCATACACACTCATTCACCTACCAATTTAGTTTATTGTATAGTCTTTGGACTGTGGGGGAAACCGGAGCACCCGGAGGAAACCCACGCCAACACGGGGAGAACATGCAAACTCCACACAGAAATGCCAACTGACCCAGCCGGGACTCGAATCAGGGACCTTCTTGCTGTGCTGACAGTGCTAACCACTGAGCCACCGTGTCGCCCCATTAAGAAAATTTTCTATTTTATTATTTTGCAAATATTACTGGAACGTTAGGTCTAAGCGTTTTTTACTTTAAAGTCTGTGTGAAAAAAATTATTGTACGATGTTTCTTTTGCTAGCGCACATTGTTCTTAGTTGAACAATTAGGCATTGTCCACATGAACATGGGTATTTTTAAAACCACAGTTTGTTTGGTTAAGTGTGCCGACATATAGCACTGAGGTATTCACGGTGACCTGAGTTCGATTCCCGGCTTGAAGTCCTTTGCCGATATTTCCCCTCTTTCTGCTCCCAATGATTTCCTGTCAATTCTCTACACTGTTCTATCCATTAAAGGTTAAAACCCCCTAAAATAACTATAAAAAAAAACTATAATAACTATTTGTGTGTGCTGTTGGGTCGTTTTCATCCACTCTAAGGTGATTATGAGGCTTAATTTGGCCATAACTTTCTCTGTGTTTCAGCAAATGGAATGATTTTTGGTGCCAAATCTTATTTTGACACATATTTTGGGAAAATGCTTTAGAAATTAAAGTCTCAACAACTTCCAGTTCATGTGGCCATTAAAGGTATAATTCACCCCAACATTTTAATTCTGTTATCTATTACTTATCCTGAACACAAAAGAGGCGACACGGTGGCTCAGTGGTTAGCCTCACAGAAAGAAGATCGCTGGTTCGAGTTCCAGCAAGGTCAGTTGGCATTTCTGTGTGGAGTTTGCATGTTCTCCCCGTGTTGGCGTGGGTTTCCTCCGGGTGCTCCAGTTTCCCCCACAGTCCAAACACATGTGCTATAGGTGAATTGGATAAAGTAAATTGGCCGTAGTGTATGTGTGTGAATGAGTGTGTATGGGTGTTTCCCAGTACTGGGTTGTGGCTGGAAGGGCATCCGCTGTGTAAAACATATGCTGGATAAGTTGGCGGTTCATTCCGCTGTGGCAACCCCTGATGAATAAAGGGACTAAGCCAAAGGAAAATTTATGAATGAACGAATGAATGAGCACAAAGGAAGATATGCTGAAGAATGCGGAAGATATGCTGAACAACTATAGACTTCCATATTATTTTTTCGTCCCTACTACACATATTACAGAATGTCTTGTTTTGTGTTCAACAGAATTAAGAAACTCATAAAAGTTTAAAACCACTCAAGAAAGAGTCATTTTTGGGTGAACTATCCCTTTAAGAAATGAACATTAATGCTTGTTTGATTTACAGTCGAACCATGTTCTGTATGTGACTAAAACAAAACCCTGCTTTGCACCTCTATTAAAGTAACATGTTCAGAAGTCTCTACACATGGCTTTTGTTGGTTTTTTTTAGGAGAAATGTGTGTGTAGAAGTCAACCAGTCTAGAAATCGGGCCTGGGGGAGAGTTGCTTTCAGCACTCTGTCTTGTTATATAATGTTTGGGAAGGTCTGGCTGGACGCCTGAACTTGTGCTTGTCATACAGGCAAACTATGTGGCAGCTGACACTGAAGACTGAACCCTGTTTTAAATATGGCTTCTGCTATTAATCTGCTACTTGGGATCAATTATATACGCTGGAGGAAAACGTACATTGGAATGAGTGTAGGCCATTCCCGTTATAATGCTAAAAAAATATTCATATAGCACAGTAAATTTCATATAGATCAGTTTACACCATGTCTAAGTTTACATTTTGAAATTCTAAGTTTACAACTGTTTTGAGTTTATATCTCATGATTTTGCATCTTAAATGAAATTTAGCGTGATGTTTTATTTTAAGTACCAATTATTACTATTACACAGCGGCTAATTACCTGCCATTATTAAGATATTGGCAGTTTTTAAGTATTTATAATACATATTTTACATGATCTTATTCTACATCCCTAATTAATTTCTACATGATCTTACTCTACATCTCTTTTACATCCCTAACCCAACTACTACCTATCCGCTTGTTAAGTGTGATGACACACGAAGCAGCTTCCGGGTCCAAGCTCAACAAATGGTAATAATAAATGTTTACAAAGCGATGTAATACTTTAGAAAATCACGATCACAATATATATGTCCTGCCTAATATCCGATGGTCAGAAAGTGATAAATTTTTCATAAAGTGTTAAATTTTTGGTATTTGTGATGCAGCTAGCCCAGAGACTGATGTGTACACTATGATTTTAAATAAAATTCACTTTAATGTGTGATATGACTAAAAAGTGGTCATAAATGAATATCTTCTCAATTCAAATGAGTAGCGGCTTGGACCCGGAAGCAGTATTCCATACGTCACCGATATGTCACGACTTAACAAGTGGATATTAACTATTAATAAGCAGCAAATTAAGAGTTTATTGAGCTAAAAGTCATAGTTTATGGTTTGTTAATAGTGAGAAGTCTACCTTAAAATCAACAGTGACCAAATATTCGTAGTCCTGGTCAAGACAGGCAGTACTATTTTAAAAAAGTACTTAAAATAGTATAAATCATAATGAATTATTAAAACGTGTGCACTGTACTAAATAGACAGACTTTCAATAGATGTATAGATATATGAATTGACAACGAATTCTAATGAATTTCTATGCACAATATCATGCTTTCACTATTACCATCATTATAATTATTGTTGTTATCTTTTACTTATTTAAAAAAATTGTTTAATTATTTTATTACTTATCCCTTCTTGCTACTATTACTGTTGTTTTAGAATTGTTGTTTTGCATTGAAAAGAAGGCCTAATGCAAAATGTATTGTATGTTTGTACAATGACAATAAATATGTAAAATTTGGACTGTGAATTTTACATCTTGCAATGTCAGCTTACAATTGTTGGATGTAAACTTAGAGTTGCGAGGCATAAATGTAGAATTGCAAGATGTAAATGTGAGAATTATGTCACAATTCTGACATTTTACAAATCTAAGTTTACATCTCACAATTATGAGTTTATGTCTCACAGTTTCAACACAGGCTCATTCTGAAAGCGTAGCCCTACATACATTTCTGGAGATCGCGAATTATGTAGCCAGAAGTACGTATGGCTGCATTTCGTCTTTAAAACAAACGCTACGGCTTTTCTCGCTTACCAGCTGACCGCTTACTTCAGCGTGGACGATTTTCCCGCTGTTACCAGTTTGTTCAGTGGCTCGCCATGTACGTCGGCGGACTTGAGACGCAGAGAGGAGTTGACCATGATGACAGGGTTCGAGTCTGGTGAAGAATGGTTCCAGAAAGCAGGTAAGACAAAAACAGAAGCCAAAAAATAAAATAAACAAGCAAATAACAGGGTGAGAATGTGGTAACGTGGTAAAAATCAGGCGAGGGCTTTTCTTTTTCGGGATTGCTTTTTAAAACTGTCGGTTGAGTTTAGGGAAGTGGGTGGGCGGGTCAATTGGTGCTTTTGAAAACACTATCGGTTGGGTTTAGAGAAAGAGGGTGACATCAGGAGGGTGGGTCAGTCGATTGGTCAGTCAGTCAGTCAGTTGACAGCAGCCTCTGGTGGATTTATGCGAGAACAGCAGGCACAAATGGCACTCGCGAGAGAAATTTGAGATCTGAAAAAGCATACACAGCGGCCTCTGGTGGATTCACGAAAACAAAAACTGCAATAAAACATACCTCCTGGGACGTATTTGGCGGTCTCCAGAAATGTATATAGCGGTACGTTTTCAGAATGAGCCTGGATTGCGCAGTTCTGATTATTACATCTTGCAGTTCAAAATTTACATCTCGTAGTTCTGACTTTTACATCCTGCTAATTTTGACAATTCTTGCTTTACATCTCCCGATTCTGATCCTGCATTTATGCTTCAAATTCTGGATTTAAAATAATATTACTCTGACTTTTCAAATTGCAATTCTGTTTATATTGTGATTCTAAGCTTATATGTTGAAATTATACGTTTTAATAATACATTTAAGTTCACGTCTTAAAATTTTGATTTTACATCTTGCAATTCTGGATTTTACATCTTGCAATTCTTTATATCTTGCAACTGATCCTGAGTTTACATCTTGCAATTATTATGAGTTTACATCTCACAAGTGTTTACACCTTGCAATTCTGAGTTTATGTCTCACAATTCAGTATTTACATTTCAAAAATCTGCAATTCTGATATAACATCTTGAGATTTCAAGGGTGCTTTATATATTGGCTCCAAACAACAATATACTGATTCATTTTATAAACTACACTGTAAAAAATATCTGATAATTAACAGGATTCACAAGGGTTTTCCATTTATTTATGGTTGTTTATTGCATTATGGGATGTTGATCTCTGCTCTGTCGACTTTTGATGTTGAAAATTCAACTCTGCAGTTTAACAAAGTCACTTTTATTCACATTTTAGTCATTTGAAATAATATAATGTTTAAGAAATAATATAGAGAGAAATAAGTATGTAAAATAACAGAATATGTATATTGGCAAGGTTTTTGTAGCGTAATATACAACACCAACCCAGACAATATATCACTTCAAACTATTAAAAGTGTTAATAAAAGTCACTTTTTCAAACTTTTCAAGGTTAAGATCAAGGTCCCTTAATTCATTCCTTCCTTCTCCTTTGGCTTAGTCCCTTTATTTATCAGGGATTGCCACAGCGGAATGAATCGCCAACTTATCCAGCATATGTTTTACGCAGCGGATGCCCTTCCAGCTGCAACGCATCACTGGGAAACACCCATACACACTCATTCACACATGTACACTATGGACAATTTAGCTTACCCAATTCACCTATAGAGCATGTCTTTGGACTTGTGGGGGAAACCGGAGCACCCAGAGGAAACGTATGCGAACACGGGGAGAACATGCAAACTTCACACAGAAATGCCAACTGACACAGCCAAGGCTCGAACCAGCGACCTTCTTGCTGTGAGGCGACAGCACTCCCCACAGGGCCACTGCGCCGCCAAACCATAAATAAACAGAGCTAAAATAAAAAAATAAATAAAAACATGAATCACAAAATACAGATATTTTTTATTGTGTAGTCCATTGACCATGTTGACCACAACTTTGTTTGACCAATCCAGAAACCCAGAATGACCCATAATGAATGAACTGTACAAACACAGTGAAGTCATAACCTGAGCAAACACCTGCTGTCTCCGTTACACTCCAAACGGTTAACGTATGTCTGTCAGTGTGTGTGATCAGTGCTATTTATAACCATGTGCTATTGAAAGCAGACAGACGAGCAGCCGATCCTCCCTCTGACACCCTTCACCCCGGCGGTCCAGAGGCGCTCATTCCCGTCCCACACAGAGAACCAGCATATTCTGCCCTCATCCAGACACAACTGACCCAGCACAGGTACAGTAAACCAGTCTGATGCATGTGATTATCACATTGCATGAATTTGTGGGTTGTGTGTGTGCTGTAAAAATAGGTTGCTGGCTTCAGATTTTAAGTTGAATCAAGTCAGTTACACTTAATTACATTAAACTTATTTAACCCTTGTGTACTGTTCAAATTGACTACCCTTTGGTTATGTTTGAGGCTGTTTTTGCCTCCATTGACTTTCATTATAATTACATTTTTAGATTGCAAAGCCATATAATCATGTATTCTTGATTGTTCTTGGTGTTCTCTGTTGGGAACAGGTACAATTTGTAATTCTGACTGTTGATCAGTTGGCAGCATTAACCCTTTAGATAGGCATGTGCAGAAAACGTTTCTGCCTTTCATATGGAGTTCTATGGAGTAAAACAGCACATTATAGTGTGTGTGTGCATAAATACACTATGTTTACTATGTTCTGAGAGCTGAGCTGCTTATTTTGATTTTCTCAAACATATCAAGGTAAGTGTGCAAAGGTATCTCTCTCTCTCTCACACCGACACACACAAACAGACACACTATACTCCATATAAAAGCTAGAAATTAAGGGTTTTTTTGGACTGCAACTGATGATCAACAGTAAAAATGACAAACTTAACCTCTTCCCAACAGGGAAACCCACCAACAATCAAGAATGCATGATTATATGCTGTCATGGCTTTGCAATCAAAAAATGTCATTATAATGGAAGCCAATGGGGGCAAAAACAGCCCCGAACATAACGAAAGGTTAGTAAATTTGCCCAGAGTGTATTCTTTAGTTTTTGACAAATGTCAAAGAATTTTCTCAAAATATGTGTCAAAATAAGATGTCACCAAAACTCATTCCATTTGCTAAAACACAGAGAAAGTTGTGGCCAAATTAAGACTTAAAATCACCCCAAAAACATCCCCAACAGCACATAAGGGTTAAAACTTCAAGTTGAAACTAACAAAAGTCTTGTGTTCCACACACTCTAAAAATGCTGGGTTGTTTTAACCCAATGTTGGGTCAACTGTGGAAACACCCAAATGTTGGGTTTAAAAGTGTCATTTAAATTCAATTGAAAAATTGTTAAAAAATTAAAGTTGTCAATATTTGACCCAACATTGGGTTAAAACAACCCAGTTTTTAAGAGTGCATTTTTTATTTGTGGTGATAGCCAAAAGTACATTGTATGAGTTCCAATGATCTATTTTTGTTTTATGCCAAAATCATTAGAATATTAATACAATTATGTTCGATCCACTAAGTTAGCTAAATCAATTTGTGTTGGGACAACATGAAGGAATTGTGTGGAACTGTGAATTTGTGTATTTATGAATTGTGTTTTGAATTTAGGAATTGGATTTTTAAAATGTGAACTGTAAATCCATTTTAACACTGTAAACAATGCTGGGTTCCACACAATTCCTTCATGCTGTCCCAACACAAATCCATTAAGTTAACTTAACAAATTTAAGTAGATTGAACGTAAAACCAACACAGGCTCATTGTGAAAACATACCCTGTATACAGTTCTGCAGAGCGCGAATTATGTAGCCAAGCATTTTTTACAGTGTCAGTAGTGTATGTGGACACAGACCGGTGCGGTATGACATCACACCTTGGGCCGCTCTGTTCTGTCCCGAAGAGTCTGAATGAGGTGTATAGATTCTCCGTCTCTGCTGAAGCACACAGAAGCGCTGCCTTTGCTCTTACGTCATTTTTAAATGCTTCTGGTTATTTAAAGGGATCTGCTTGTGTCAGCCTTCCAGCAGCTGTACTGTAATAAATGTCACCACTCCACTGTCAGTGTGATCCTGAGTGTGTGTTTGTTGTGTTGTGTTGTGTTGTGTTGAAGTAAGTGTGAGATTGCAAGGGGCAAATTGGAGATTCGCATTCCCAAACTATGTTTTTTTTCCACAGACAGCATGTCTCAGCATAGTCTGATGTCAACACAGGAGAGGAAAATGCAGGCAGCGGCTATTTGTAGAGAGATCCACGCCAACGACGGTACAAACACTGATTTATTACCATTGAGTTGGGCTAGGCAGAATCTGCAGAATGTTTTTTTTTGCGCAGAATTGTGTACAAAATCAGCAGATTTATGCAGATGATTTTGAGAGTCTTAACACATGAAATAAAAAATAATAACTTTGTAACTTTTACTTAAGATTTACAACGCAAATTCAATTAGAAGTCAGTCTCTCACATAATATATCTATTAAAAGACAAAATATGACTCACTGTATTGTACATAAATCATGTAAACATTTCAATATTATTTAAGAATATTACTGAAATGGATATAAAACCTGAATAAATAAATAAAATAAATAGATGGGCTAAAAAAATCTGCAGAAATCCATTATATATACATTCTTTCATTCATTTTCCTTCGGCTTAGTCCCTTTATTCATCAATGAACCGCCAACTTATCCAGCATATGTTTTACGTAGCGAATGCCCTTCCAGCTGCAACCCAGTACTGACCAATGACCAGTACTGTTTCAAAACACCCATACACTCTCACATTCACACACTACGGCCAATTTTGTTTACTCAATTCACCTATAGCGCATGTCTTTGGGCTGTGGGGGAAACCCACGCCAACACAAGGAGAACATGCCAACTCCACACAGAAATGCCAACTAACCCAGCCGGAACTCGAACCAGCGACCTTCTTGCTGTGAGGTGACCGTGCTAACTATTGAGCCTCCATGCCACCCTTATTTTTATATATATATTTATATATACACACCACTGATCTGCATGTTTCAAAATATATTTAAATATGTTCATACATTCTAAGAAATGCTGTTTTTTGGGTAAAATATGGACTAACTTAAACATTGGGTTACATTTGGTCCTATAGATTTAATTTAAAAAAGTAACCCAGCAGTTGGTTTAGTCAGCATTACACCCAGAATTGGGTTGAAATAACACAGCAATTTTCAGAGTGTACATAACTACTCTCTTGATCTTTCTTCCAACAACTATTAACCTTGACAAGTTTTAAAAAAAGTGACCTTTATTAACATTTTTAATAGCTTAAATGATCTGGGTTGGAGTTATCCTAGCAGGCACAGGACGTCAACATGACGTCAGATTGACGTTGTACCCCAACATTGTAAGACGTTGATTTTTGTTTGGAAATGAAAATCAGGTTAATGTCAGAACTCAATGTCAGGCTGACGTCAATGTCCAATGTCAGACAGACGTTGCATTTTGGTTACTTTCCAATGCAAATTAAAATATCAACCAAATATCAACGTCTAATGATGTTACAACTTGAAGTTATGTGGACATTATCACTATGACGTCTATCAGACGTTGATTTTTGGTTGCCATACCTGATGAATAAATGTCAGTATTTGACATCATTATGACGTTGGTTTAAGATGTTGGCTCGACGTTGGATTTTGGTCACTTTCCTACACAACCTAAAATCAACAAAATATCAACATCATTTGACGTCATTATTGGACTTCAAAATAACCTTTACCTTAGACGCTGGAGATCTAAATCTAACCTAATATTAACGTCTTATGACGTTGTGTGTCTGCAGGGGTCAATTACGCTACAATAAACTTGTAATAAACTGCCAGTACATTTTCTGTTATTTTACAGACATATTTCACTATATATTATTTCTTATACATTACTATATAATTTCAAACGACTAAAATGTCAATAAAAGTCACTTTGTTAAACTGTAGAGTTGAATTTTCAACATCAAAAGTCGACAGAGCAGAGATCAACATCCCATAATGCAATTCACAACCGTAAATAAAAAGAAAACACTTGTGGATCACAAAATACAGAAACTGTCAATTAACAGATATTATATACAGTGTAACTAACCAGTAATTTCTCTTTTCAGTTGCTTACTGATTATTTATATTTAGCTATTAACCAGTGTTAATAAACTGTTGATTATTCAAATTTAATGGTGATTAAATAAACCACACCCTGGACAACTGTATACCAGGCTAAAGGTACCGCGAGCTGTTCATCCTTTTGTAGTGTCTGTTTTGAAGTGTATTTCGGGATTGGACTGCAAGACGATGCTGGACAGCTGTAAGAACATTTCTGCGGGATTCATTTTCATCCTTTGATATTCTTGAAGAGCCCCGAGTGACCCTCAGTAATAACTCAATCTGATATCAGCGGGAAAACAACACTAAACTGTTCTTGTGATGATCATTAAAACTAATGTGAGTAAATCACATGTAGCCTAGCCTAGTTCCACCAAATTTTACACGGAAGGGATTAAATTATTGACTAGCACATGTAATTAGACGGAGATTTACATGTGAATCATATTGTTTGTTGTCGGTTCCTTCAGTTTTTGGCGGGAGCAGCTATTCAAAGGCGAACACTGGTTGTATTATCATCTGCATTTTGACGTCGATATCCAGTTGTGTTCAGGATTGCCAGATATTTGCAACAAAACTAGCTAAAGTGCCCTATAAAATTAGCCCAAACAGTCAAACTAGCTCACTAATAAGCTCAAAATATGATACTCCTATTTGTAAAATATATAGGCCTATGTTACATCACTGTATGTTTGTATTTGATTTGTATTTATGAAGATTCTGTTTTCTTATTAAAATATTTTTATCTTAAAATGATAGTTCACCCAAACAAACAAAAACTCCTCACCATCTACTCAGACTGAAGTGGTTGTAAACATGAATAGATTTCTTTTTTGTTGTTGTTGTTGAACACAAAACAAGATATTCTCAGCGGATTCAAGTGTTGTCAGTCGATTGAATGGGCGTTATCAGTGGATATCAGCTGATAGATATGGGCCAGTAGGGGTCTACTGCGCCTACTGTTCCTACATGCACATGGTTAATCTGCTGTTCTCGCGTAAATCCAGCAGAGGCCACTCCGATTGACCTGCCCTCCTCCTTCCCTAAACCCAACGGTCATTATTTTTTCAAAAGCAGCGATTATTTTTCAAAAGCAGCGATTAACCTGCCCTCCTCCTTCCCTAAACCCAACCGTCTGTTTTTAAAAAAGCAATAAAAACAAATAATTAACTTTTGTCTTAGCTGCTTTCTGAAACCGATTTTCAGCGGATTCGAACCCAGTCATCGCTGTCAACTCCGCTCCACGTCTCAAGTCTGCTGACGTACACGGTGAGGCACTGGAGAAACTGATAACAGCTGAAAATCCATTCATATGGAGGTAAGCGTGTATACCGCCACGCGTGATTTTTTATGAAATTATACTATTTCCCGTTAATTGTATTTTATTAACGCCTACCCCAACCCCAACCCTAAACCCAACCGTCACAGTAATGTAAAATTTCCCATTAATTGTATTTTATTAACGCCTACCCCAACCCCAACCCTAAACCCAACCGTCACAGTAGTGTAAAATTTCCCATTAATTGTATTTTATTAACGCCTACCCCAACCCCAACCCTAAACCCAACCGTCACAGTAGTGTAAAATTTCCCATTAATTGTATTTTATTAACGTCTACCCCAACCCAAACCCTAAACCCAACCGTCACAGTAATGTAAAAACACATCTGGATCTGAACTGTTCTCTATTAGAATAGCTGATTAACGATGTGGATGGATGATTACAACCTTCTGAGCCCACTAGGAGGCGCAGAAGGCCCCTACTGGCCCATATCTATCAGCTGATATCCACTGATAACGCCCATTCAATCGAGTGATAACATTCGAATCGGGTGATATTCTGGAGAATGTTGGGAATCCAGCAGCCATTGACATGTATAGTGTGAACAAAAAATTCCAGTGGAAGTCTATCCTTGCCATTTTTAGCATTTGTAGAATGTAAATTTGTTGAGTAAAACATTTAGATGCAAAATAAACATAATTGATGGAATATATCAAATAAAATAAAAACTACAACCCCTGGCAAGTGGTTAAAAGTAGCCCAATTCAGCGAAAACTATAGACTTGGCAACCCATGTCGTATTTCTAGACATTTGTCAGATTTTTGACCTCAAACTGCTCCTGTGTGTAGGACTATTTTTTTACAAAAAAGAAAGTAAACATTACAAATGTCTTAAAATACAACATATGAACAGTGTTTTCCAGTGAGGTAAAATAAAACACATTTTTCCTTACCATGTTTCATTTGAATAAATTTACTAGCCAATGGCAACTCAATTTTCCAAGGTGTAATTAGAAGGTTGTGTATGGTGTAGCTGTATTGTTTTGTGTGTTCAGCTTTTAATTTGTTTATCTTTTTCACAGAAGCAGAGATGGATCTGGGTAAGAAAGTCAGCGCACCAAAGGAGATCATGTTGGAGGAACTTTCCCTGGCCTCAAACAGGGGCTCACGTCTCTTCAAGATGCGTCAGAAACGCTCCGAGAAATACACATTTGAGAGTATTCAGAATGAAGTCAACGTACAGCACAGTGTAAGTGTCATTTACCACACTGCATTACTTCTCAACATGGGGTCCGGAACCCACATAGAGGGCCTCAGCAGGCTTCCAGTAGAGCCAAGATATATAGGCCTTAATAATAGTTCTTAAAGGGACATTCATTCATTCATTCATTTTCCTTCGGCATAGTCCCTTATTTGTCAGGGATCGCCACAGCAGAACAAACCGCTAACTGTTCCGGCATATGTTTACACAGCAGATGCCCTTTCAGCCGCAACCCAGTACTGGGAAACATCCATACACACTCATTCAAACACATACACTACGGCCAATTTAGGTCATTCAATTCACCTATAGCGCATGTGTTTGGACTGTGGGGGAATCGGAGCACCCGGAGGAAACCCACGCCGACAATGGGAGAACATGTAAACTCCCCACAGAAATGCCAACTGGTCCAGCCGGGACTAATATGGATGAAGAATATAATGAATGTGGCCCAAACAATGCGTATGGTTATATAATATCCAAATAATCCCAATACAGTGACCATGCCATTTTTTTTCTCAGACTGATGCTGTTTTTCCTGGTTCAAGTGCTGAGATGACCAACATTTTAAGCTATGAAAACTGTCTTGGAGTTGATCAGGCACCGAATACACTCAATCCTGACAATATTGCTCCAGGTTAGTCCACAGCCATCTCTTAAAGAACTTAAGATACTGTAATCATATTGCATTGGGGTTTTGTGTGTGTGTGTGTGTGTGTGTATGCGTGTGTGTGTGTGTGTTTCAGAGTCCATAAATTGTAGATATGTGAGATGATTTGAAGTCCTCCTCACAATTCTGATGTAGATTTATGCCAGTTCAGTGGTGTGGCATGGCCTCTTTTGACCTCTGTCTGCTCAATGCAATGTTCAAACTTAACACGATTTATTATGCATAGATATTACTAGGCAATTCTGTAGATGCACACCAAATTACATCCAAATCTGCCAATACGGGGTGCTGAAAAATAAACCTGGCATAAACCTCCCCTTTGCTCAAGTCATTCATAACTATAGCTTTAAAGAGTTTTCTTGGAAGATGGCAAAAAAGTTTTAATAATAATAAGAAATAATAAAATTATTATTATTATTATTATTATTATTATTATTATTATTGTTAGCATTTGTTTATATTAGTATTATTATTAATAATGATAATAATAATAAAAACAATATTATTTTTATTATTTTTATTTTTATTAATATTATTATTATTGTAATTATTTTATTTTTACAATTATTATTATTACTATTATTATTATTATTATTATTATTATTTATATTATTAGCAACTGTTTATATTAGTATATTATATTAGTATTATTACCAAACAACAGCAATAATAATAATAATAATACTAAATGATAATAATAATAATAATAACAACAACAACAACAACAATAATAATAATAATAATAATAATAATAATTATTATTATTATTATTATTATTATTATTATTATTATTCTTAATAAATATAAACAGTTGCTAACAATATAAGTTCGTAATCAACCATAATTTTATATTAATATGCAAAAAAAGCTTTAAAAAATATTCCATAAATACGTTTTTGGTACAACATTGAATACCATATCAGAAGAATAACTGTCAATTTACCAAATAAATGATTAGGTAATTTCAATACATTCATTCATTCATTCATTCATTCATTCATTTTCTTTTTTCGGCTTAGTCCCTTTATTAATCTGGGGTCGCCACAGCGGAATGAACCGTCAACTTATCCAGCATATGTTTTACGCAGCGGATGCCCTTCCAGTTGCAACCCAGTGCTGGGAAACATCCATGCACACTCATTCACACAGATATACTACGGACAATTCAGCCTTCCCAATTCACCTATAGCGCATGTCTTTGGAATGTGGGGTAAACCGGAGCACCCGGAGGAAACCCACGCGAACACGGGGAGAACATGCAAACTCCACACAGAAATGCCAACTGGCCCAGCCGAGGCACGAACCAGCGACCTTCTTGCTGTGAGGTGATCGTGCTACCCACTGTGCCACCGTGACACCCAATTTCAATACATATTAATTACATTAAAAAAACAGTTTGCTTTTATTTCTTCATTCATTTACATAATTTTAGATAAACACATACAGTTGAAGTCAGAATTATTAGCCCTCCTGAATTATTAGCCCACCTGTATACTTTTTCCCCAATTTCTGTTTAACAGAGATTTTTTTCAACACATTTCTAAACATAATAGTTTTAATAACTCATTTCTAATAACTGATTTCTTTTATCTTTGCCATGATGACAGTACATAATATTTGACTAGATATTTTTCAAGATACTAGTATTCAGCTTAAAGTGACATTTAAAGGCTTAACTAGGTTAATTAGGTTAAGTTAGGGTAATTAGACAAGTCATTGTATAAGTCATTGGTTTGTTCTGTAGACAATAGAAAAAAAATATTGCTTAAAGGGGTTAATAATATTGACCATAAAACAGTTATAAAAATTTTTTAACTGCTTTTATTCTAGCTGAAATAAAACAAATAAGACTTTCTCCGGAAGAAAAAACATTATAGGAAATACTGTGAAATATTCCTTGCTCTGTTAAACATCATTTGGGAAATAATTTAAAAAGAAAAGAAATTCACAGGAGGGCGAATCATTGTGACTTTAACTGTATATTGTGTAGCATTTTTATCCTGTTGTTTGTGGTACATGTTGTTTACTTCTACATCTGGTCATGTGTAATGTCTGTGTGAACGGTGGCCATCGAGTGCCAACAGGAAGTTAGTTAAGTGTTTCCTGTGTCCTTTTAGTGTCCGCAATTACATCTTAAACAGATCCTATCCTTAACCATCCATAACTCCCATGGGCTGATTCAGCATTCCTAAACGGAAAGATGAACAGATTTACTGTACATGCTGCTATTTTAGTGGCTTTGAGGCTTCATTTATAGAGGGAGGGGACGATATGAAAACCAGAAGAGGAGTTTTTGGTGATAAATAAACAAGATTCAAATCAGATGAAGTTTCACAACGTGAGAGAGATACAGTAGCAGCCGCTGGTGACACGCTATGCAGCAATTATTTATTTATTTTTTGTTTTATTAAGTTATGTTAGTTTATGTGCTATTATTTTATTTTATTTTATTTTTGTTTTGGGAAATATAGTATATCTTATTATGCGTTTATTTATTGATTAGGTAATATATTATAACAATATTTGTAACTAATATTTAATTTAATTTATTATTATTTTATTTTGTTTTTTATTTTATTTTAAAGCTTTGCCATTAATTTAATTTTATTTAATTTTATTTAATTTTATTTTATTTTATTTTATTTTATTGTATTTTATTTTATTTTATTTCTTTTCTTTTTTCTTTTATGTCATTTTATATATATATTTTTTTTATTTATTTATATTTTATATTTTATTTTATTTTATTGTACTTTATTTTATTTATTTATTGTATTGCTTTACATTTTATTTTGTTTTATTTTATTTATTTATTTTGTTTTTATTTTTTCATTTTATTTTATTTTATACAAAAAATGTTTTATATCTTTAATAAAATTTTATTTTATTTATTTGCATTTTAATTTGTTTTACTTTATTTCTTTTCTTTTCTTTATTTTATATTTTTATTTTGTTTTTTTATTTGTGTTTTTATTTATATTTATATATTTTTTATTTTATTTTATTTAATTTTATATTTTATTTTATATTTTATTTAATATTCTTTATTTAATTTTATTGTACTTTATCTTATTTATTTTATTGTATTGCTTTGCATTTTATTTTATTTTATTTTATTTATTTCATTTTATTTTTTATTTCATTTTATTTTATATGAAAATGTTTTAGATTTTTCATTTAATTTAATTTAATTTATTTGCAGTTTATTTAGTTTTATTTGCTGGGTCAGTTGGCGTTTCTGTGTGGAGTTATGTTCTCCCCGTGTTCGTGTGGGTTTCCTCAAGGTGCTCCGGTTTCCCCCACAAGTCCAAAGACGTGGTATAGGTGAATTGGGTAAGCTAAATTGTCCGTAGTGAGTGAATGAGTGTGTATGGATGTTTCCCAGTGATGGGTTGCAGCTGGAAGGGCATCCGCTGTGTAAAACATATGCTGGATAAGTTGGCGGTTCATTCCACTGTGGCGACCCCAGATTAATAAAGGGACTAAGCCGAAAAGAAAATGAATGAATGAATGAATATATATATATATATATATATATTTTTTTTATTGCATTGCATTGCATAGAAGAAGATATAGTATCTTAATCATATCTGAATTTGTAATTTGATTTGGCTTCTGGTCACTTAAATGCATTAAAAAAAATGTCAGTAAAATCTCAAATATTTTTATCATATTTAAACAGCAAAAGACGTCGCTCTACCCCATAAAAGTATAAACCTGAAGCCCCCCTGCTGTTATCATGCTTTCTCTGCGGCTCTGCTGATCTGCTCGGACCCTTATTGCTAAAAACTCCAACATTTCCTTTAGGCCGATAAACTCAGGAAGGAGATTGTCCACAGCGTGAGCTTGATATGTGACAGAACACCCACATTACGTAACGCTTGTTTTTGGGCTGCCAGTGAACATCGGTTTGAGGGATACTCATTCTGAAGGGTCCCTGCATCCCTCCACAGCGTGTTTAGGACATTATAAAACCTTTTACTGTAGATTAAATGATAAGCTAGCTGATATGCTACTGTAGCGATGGGTAACAGGGGGTGCTAGCAGTCATTTGAGAGTAGCGTGAACACTTTAGGTACATCAGACATATAGAGGATCATTGTACTGTTTGTCAATTACATCATGCAACATCTAATGTATGCAGAATTACTGATTATCGTGAGTTTTATCTTTAGTCATGTCACTTCGCTCATGTCAATGTGCTGTGGAAACGTAACTAGTCAAAATGTTGTTGGTACTTCGATCACCTCAGGTTTTTTCCATGTGTTTGATAGGTTACGGTGGTCCCTTGAAGGATGTTCCAGCAGAGAAGTTCAACTGTACAGCGATGCCCAAATCCTACCAGTCTCCCTGGGAGCAGGCCCTCACCAGTGACCCTGCCCTGGCCCAAACACTGCTGGCCCGCGTCCCTGAACCCGAGAGCACACAGCAGATCCCTCAATACAAGAGCTTCAACAGGTTTGCAGTGTTTGGAGGCACTATGGAAGCATTGCAAATGAGAATGTATTTGATATTTAGAAAAAAATGTTCACTGGAATGGGCGGCATGGTGGCTCAGTGGTTAGCACTGTTGCCTCACAGCAAGAAGGTCGCTGGTTCGAGACCCGGCTGGGTCAGTTGGCATTTCTGTGTGGAGTTTGCATGTTCTCCCCGTGTTGGCGTGGGTGTCCTCCGAGTGCTCCAGTTTCCCCCACAGTCCAAAGACATGCGCTATAGGTGAATTGAATAAACTAAATTGGCCGTAGTGTATGAGTGTGTGTGTGAATGCGAGAGTTAATGGGTGTTTCCCAGTACAGGATTGCGACTGTAAGGGCATCTGCTGCATAAAACATATGCTGGAATAGTTGGCAGTTCATTCCACTGTGGTAAGGGACTAAGCCGAAGGAAAATGAATGAGTGAATAAATGAAATAATTTCATGGTGTTTGAAGCATCTTTTTCTACTCTTTGAACATCCCATAGCATTCAAATATTAAAATTACAAAAGTGAAATGGATTACAGGAGTTTGCATGTTCTCCCCGTGTTGGCGTGGGTTTCCTCCGGGTGCTCCGGTTTCCCCCACAAGTCCAAAGACATGCAGAATAGGTGAATTTGGTAGGCTAAGTTGTCCGTAGTGTATGTGTGTGAATGAGTGTGTGTGGATGTTTCCCAGTGATGGGTTGCAGCTGGAAGGGCATCCGCTGCGTAAAACATATGCTGGATAAGTTGGCGGTTCATTCCGCTGTGGCGACCCCAGATTAATAAAGGGACTAATCTGAAAAGAAAATGAATGAATGAATGAATGAAATGGATTACAAATTCTATTTCATGATGACTTGGAAGTTGTTGTTTTTCTTGCCATATACACTGTCTCAGTTGTACATACTATTGGAACAATTTTTGAGCAAAAAAGATGCCATACAACAGTATTTCAGTTTAGCCACACACTTGAAAATCAAGGTTCTTTACCTACTATGATGGTTTCATTAAGGACCTTAAACATCCATGGAATGGAATTTCATTTCATAAAACATTCTTTATAGCATAAAAAAGGATATTTAGATTTTGGAAAAAAATTTCTTGATATTTATAAAAAAGTCAATTCATAGAAAACCATAGTTCTTCTATGGCATCACTGCGAAAACATCGTTTAGCAACCTTTATTGTTTTAAGAAGGCAGCATTATGATCAACACTGTGAAGATTATCTTTACATTAACTTTTATTAATTAATCTTTTTTCGATATTTTGTGATTCATGGGTTTTTTCCAATTTATTTCATTCATTCATTCATTTTCTTTTCGGCTTAGTCCCTTTATTAATCTGGGGTCGCCACAGCGGAATGAACCGCCAACTTATCCAGCATATGTTTTACGCAGCGGATGCCCTTCCAGCTGCAACCCATCACTGGGAAACATCCATACACACTCATTCACCCACATACACTACGGACAATTTAGCTTACCCAATTCACCTATACCGCATGTGTTTGGACTGTGGGGGAAACCGGAGCACCCGGAGGAAACCCACGCCAACACGGGGAGATTGCCAACTGACCCAGCCGGGGCTCGAACCAGCGACCTTCTTGCTGTGATGCGATTGTGCTACCCACTGCGCCACCGTGCTGCCCCTTTCCCCATTTATTTATGCGATTAAATTGGATTATGTGACTGATCTTTCCTTTCAACTTTTGATTTTGAAAAGTTTGAAAAGGGACTTTTATTGACATTTTTAATAGTCTATAAGTGATATATTGTATTGGTGTAGTAAATTACGGTTACAAAAACCAGGTATTAAAACTCCCAGTACTTTTTTCTTTTATTTTACAGACTTAATCCTCTAAAAATGATTTCTAATACAATACGTTTCAAACTAAATGTCAATAAATGTTCAATTGCAGACTTTCAACATAAAAAGTCGATAACAATAACGTAATAACATAATGCAACTCAAAACTATGAATCATGAAATATGGAAATGGTTAATTAACTTTTTACTGTGAAGTGGGTAAAATCACCTAAAGTGTTGTTCTGTATATTTATGCAACACTTTATGCTGTAAGATTGTTTGTTGTCTGGTTAAACAGTGAATCTCCTGTATTTAAAGGGTGGCTATTCCATTCGGCAATTTTGGCAAGGCTCCCAAAGTCCCTGTTAAAGCTGTAGAAGTGGATCCAGGACTCGTCATTCCCCGTCCTGCAGCCGAAGTCCCTGCTATTGTCAAAAGGCCCACCTTCAACAGGACGGCCTCAGGATGGGTCACCGACAGCGGCCCTCTGACCCTTCCCAGCATCCCTCTGGAGCCCATTTCATCCATGTCTTCCACATTCATCCCTGAGTCTGATGACCTCTGAACTTTAGCCTTGTTTACATGAGCTGCTCTCTTATTCATTACTAGTCTAAAGTTTAATAATTAGTATAATTATTAATAATTAGGATTAATAATTAAGATTTTTTTTAATGTCTTTGAAAGAAGACTCATCAATATGGAAGTTTTTTCTGCCAACGAAAAAAAGGTAATTCTGACTTTTTGGCTGCGTCCGAAATCACATACTTCCCTGCTGTATAGTATGTGAAAAACAGTATGCGAGCCGAGTAGTATGTCCTAATTCATAGTATTCGAAAAATCAGTATGCAAGAAGTACCCGGATTTGACCTACTACTTCCGACTAGATTCTGAAGTGCACATCCGATGGATGCTATGCTATCCCATGATGCAATGCGAGAGAATTCATGAATGGGAGTAAAGCGACGCAACTATGCGTGTAGGTCATGTGATAATGACCTGGATGTAGTACGTCAGATTTCCATTCAAACTAATCACATTCATACTATATAGGAGGTGTAGTAAATTCAAATTCAAATGTAGTACCTAGTCGAGTAGTAAGCGATTTCAGACACAGCCATTATGTCAGAATTCATTATAGGCTACATTCACACTGCAAGGCTTAGCTGTTAACACTGCTGTTTTAAATGTGGCCAAGATCAGATTTCCAGTGTGAACAGATCATGATCCTAAACTGACCCGCATGCGCAAAAGTACAGTTACGGACAGCACGAAATGTCTAATTGTGCACACAATGTGTATACTGTATGAAGTAAGCACGTTGTCAGATTATGCTTAATATAATTATTGCCCTTTTCACAGACAACCGTGGTGTATTTTACGAACTGCGATACTACTATGTGTATTTTGGCATTTGAAAACTAAAATAAGTGACTTGTGATTGAAAACACTGATCATTTGTGATTTATGACAACCGCGGTGCGCGTCCTTCTGACCACCGGTGTAGTGAATTCATCCATTCCATGCGGTTTGAGCTGTTCACACTGTCAAGACAAAAACAGATCTGAGTCACATGTGGGCAAAAAAATCAGATTCGGGCCACATTTGCCTGCAGTGTGAACGTAGCCTATGTTATGAAGTCATAACTTTTTTGTAACTTGAAATTGAGATGTTTATCTCTGAATTTGGACTTTTATTCTCAGAATTGTGAGACGTAAACTCAAAATTGTGAGTTATCAAGTAAGAATTGTGAGTTATAAAGTAAGAATTCTGAGATTAAGGTTGCAAAAAAATGTTTTCATCTCAGAATTCTGACACCATAACCGATAATTCTCAGTTTACATCTCTCAAGTCTGAGAAAAAAAGTCAAAATTCAAAGATAAACGTCTCAATTTCGAGTTACAAAAAAGTTATGACTTTATAACTCATAATTGCACATTTTATTTCAGAAATCTGACATTTGATTCAGAATTTTGAGTTTAAATCTCTCAATACTGAGAAAAAAAGTCCGAATTCTGAGATAAAAAGTCGCAATAACCGTTTTTTAAAATTATTATTCAGTGGCAGAAATGAACTTTCATACATCCAGGCTGCGTTTATTTAATTATTTCAATGAAAATACAATATAATTTTAATTATTAGTACAATTTAAAATAACTGGTTTCTCTTTAAATATATAATATATTTAACATATAACTTCTAATTTATTCCTGTGATGCAAAGCTGAATTTTCTGCATCATTACTACATTCTTCAGTGTCCCATAATCCTTCTCATTTTTATTCTAAACATCTGGTAGTGTAAAACAGAGGTGTACACTGTATAATGTAGTAAATTTAGCATAATGAAAAACAAAGTAACTCAAGTAAAGCTTTAATGGGATATGTGTGACTGATTTCTGATTTAGAAATGTCGATCTCTACCAGTTCACAAAGCTAAAAGACTGAAAGAGCTTTAGAAAAGAGTTTGTTCATATAGACCTGTAAATATGTATTTATGAAGGGCTGTGACATCCACATTTATTTAAATTATTGAATAAAGGAAACATTCATTGAGCTTGTGTTTCCGTTTGAGCGTTTTTAAAGTATATTTCTTGTAAAGTATATTTCTTATAACAGTAAAACATATTTTCGTGAGTTTAAAAACTACAATAATATCTAAAGGACATTAAAATTACTTTCCTTTACTGTTTTATATCTTAAAATTATAGATAAATTTGTATATATATATATATATATATTTATTTATTTATATATATATTTTTTGTTATTTTGTATAAGAAACCATGCTAAAATAATCATTCATTCATTTTCTTTTCGGCTTAGTCCCTTTATTAATTAAATTATAATTATGTCGCCACAGCGGAATGAACCACCAACTTATCCAGCATATGTTTTACGCAGCGGATTCCCTTCCAGCTTCAACCGAGTACTGGGAAACACCCATACACACTCATTCACAAACATACACTACGGACAATTTAGTTTACCCAATTCACTTATAGCGCATGTGTTCGGACTGTGGGGGAAATCGGAGCACCCGGAGGAAACCCACGCCAACACGGGGAGAACATGCAAACTCCACACAGAAATGCCAGAACTGACCCAGCCAAGGCTCGACCCAGCAACCTTCTTGCTGTGAGGCGACAGCGCTGCCCACTGTGCCGCCCTTCTAAAAATAATCATTATATTTAAATATGTATTTTAACAGTAAAAACTGAATAGGACATTTAAAAACAAATATGATAAAGGCATAGATAAAGGTTAATTATTAATTTATATATCTTTTAATTGTAATTTTATGATGAATGAAACCCAATATACAATTTTTTTTTTACATCAGGATTTTTCCCTGTTTTTGTTTATAAATAAATAAATAAATGAATAAATAAAATAAAATAAAAATTAAACAAAATTTAATTTAATTTAATTAAAAAAATTAATTACATAAAATTAAACTACATTTAAAAAAAAAAAATAATAAAGTAAAACGAAACGAAACAAAACAAAACAAAACAAAACAAAACAAAACGAAACGAAACGAAACGAAACGAAACGAAACGAAACGAAACGAAACGAAACGAAACGAAACGAAACAAAACGAAACGAAACGAAACGAATTGAAACAAAACAAAACAATTTAGAGTGTGGAAATCCTCAAGTTGTCGTCCTCTGACAGACTCGCTGTGACCTTGAGCTGCTTCTCAAAATTTTTATCATGGGTTGGGGCTGAGCTCCCTCTTTGTAAGTTGTGAAAATAAATACATTTATATATTTATACATATTTTAAATGCACCTGTTTGGCCCATGGGTGTGTGTTTGGCTCGGCCGCTGTACTCAGTGTGGTGTAAAGAACAGAAGGGCGTTTTCAGTTCCAGCAGTTCTTTGATCAACATCTCGTCAGAGTCGGATTTAACCTCAGATCTAACGATGCACAAGTGGACCGCTTTCTCTACACTTCCTTTAGTTTGGGCACAGCCACTGATGTATTCAAGAAGTAGAAAACACAGAAAGAGTTTTAATCATAAGCAAGTGAACATCAAGCTGCTGCTGGAATGGTTCATTCTCTTGTACAGAATGTGCTGAAATGATCACTGCAGATCAGGGCTGAGAGATATGCACTGTAAAAAGTAACAAGTTGAGTTTACTTAGAAAACATGTGGAAACTGATTGCCTCGAATTTATGAAGCAAATCAGTTCACCAACTTTGAGTAACTATTACTAACTATTCCCACATAGCAAAATTTCTCTGGCCCAGCTCTGGCCCACACAATTAGGTTTTGCTTGGCCACATGAATTACGGTACATGACTGGACCAAGTCTGGCTTCCAGACAAGACTAGACCATATCTGGGTCAAGTCTCAGCCAAGTTAATAACTCATAACTTGGCCTGAACTGGGCCAGATATAGGTTGGTGTGTCACGATTGCAATGAATTTACTAAACCCATGAAGCATTGCGCTTTAGGCACACTATGGGCGTGTATTTTAAATGTGGGTCAAGACAGGCCAAACTTACATGGCCCACATATCAATTTTTAACATCTGGGGCAAATACTACATTTTACATCACCAAATCTTGTGTGCCACCTTAAAGACGGTGCCACCTCTGTCAAACCCAGGCAATGTTTGGCCCACATGCTGTATGCCAGCGCCAGATGAATGCCTGCTGTGCCAGCTTTATGCCAAATCTGGGCCAGAATTCTTTGCTACCTGGGTTACTTTGTGTAGGTAACTTGTTTACTTGTATTGGTTACTAAACAACACGAGTACTGATTACTCGATATGACAAGTTCAGTTAACTTACAAATTCTAGTTGTGCTTAGTAAACATAACTTATAGCAAAGCAGTATTCTCAACTAGCCTGCTTGTTCAGATTACAAAAGCATGGAAACTCATTGCCTCGAAGAAGTAAATTAGTTCATCATTTTTTAAATAAATACAACTATTATTTTGTGTAGGTAACTTGTTTACTTGTATTGGTTACTAGACAACACAGAGTATGGGGGGGGGGGGAGTTTCTCATCAAACCTTGACCAGACAGATGCTCCCTAGTATCTGTCAGGTCCCGTTTAACTCTTGAGCTCAACCACTCTCACTGGCACAGCTGCCAATTGGCGCTATTGGCTGTTTTTAAAAAGGGGAGGAGCTACGCCATGTTCCATCCTCTCTTCATGTTTCAGTTGAGATTACATTCAACATTGAATTAAATAGCACATTTCAAAGCACGGCGACACGGTGGCTCAGTGGTTAGCACTGTCGCCTCACAGCAAGCTGGTTTGAGTCTCGGCTGGGTCAGTTGCTGTTTCTGTGTGGAGTTTGCATGTTCTTCCCATGTTCACGTGGGTTTCCTCCGGTTGCTCCGGTTTCCCCCACAAGTCCAAAGGCATGCGCTATAGGTGAATTGAATAAACTAAATTGGCCTTGTGTGTGTGTGTGTGTGTGTGTGTGTGTGTGTGTGTGTGTG
>CAIGQV010019101.1:4650428-4663148 GCA_903798115.1 Danio jaintianensis
TTGCAGCTGGAAGGGCATACGCTGTGTAAAACTTATGCTGGATAAGTTGGCGGTTCATTCCGCTGTGGCGACCCCTGATTAATAAAGGGACTAAGCTGAAGGAAAATTTCAAAGCACTTCACTGGACCTGTGAGCTTGTAATGAGGAACATATGTTCATAAATTTCTTGGTTGTTTCAAACCCGAGTATCCTTATTTGAGTAAATAAGGATTTATATTTTTGAATATTATGTAAATATATGTGAATATTTGTAACATTTCCAATGTGCTTTTATGTTGGCAATGCTATAATAATAATTGATTTAGTAATAAATAATTATATCATAATAATAATGACAAGAAATGTTTCTGTAATAAGTATTTGTTTATTTTATATCAGGGGTCGCCACAGCGGAATGAACCGCCAACTTATCCAGCACATGTTTTACGCAGCGGATGCCCTTCCAGCTGGGAAACTCCCATACACTCTCATTCACACACATACACTACGGACAATTTAGCTTACCCAATTCACCTATAGCGCATGTGTTTGGACTGTGGGGGAAACCGAAGCACCCAGAGGAAACCCATGCCAACACGGGGAGAACATGTAAACTCCACACAGAAATGCCAACTGACCCAGCTGAGGCTCGAACCAGCGATCTTCTTGCTGTGAGGCAACAGTGCTACCCACTGCGCCACCGCGCCGCCAGTTAATGTAAATTAGTTATTAAAACTATTATGTTTAGAAATGTGTTGAAAAAAAATCTAGTGTTCGTAAAACTGAAATTGGGGGAAAAAAAACAGGAGGGCTAATAATTCTGACTTCAACTGTATGTTTTTGAATATTATGTAAATATGTGAATAATTGTAACATTTCCAATTTACGATTATGTTGGCAATGCTATAATAATAATAATTTGTTTAATAATAAATAACTATATCATAATAATAATGACAAGAAATGTTTCTGTAATACGTATTTATTTAATAATAAATAACGATATAATAACAATGGCAAGAAATGTTTCTTGAGCAGTAAATAAGCAGTAGAATAATTTCTGAAGGATCATTTGACACTGGACAAATGATGCTGAAAATTCAGCTCCTTGTTACATTTAGTGACATTTTAAAATATACTCATTAAATATACAAATTGGGTGGCACGGTGGCTCAGTGGTTAGCACTATCGCCTCACAGCAAGAAGGTCGCTGGTTCGAGTCCCGGCTGGGCCAGTTGGCATTTCTGTGTGGAGTTTGCATGTTCTCCCCATGTTGGCGTGGGTTTCCTCCGGGTGCTCCGGTTTCCCAAACAGTCCAAAGACATGCGCTATAGGTGAATTGAATAAACTAAATTTACCATAGTGTATGAGTGCGTGTGTGAATGCGAGAGTGTATGGGTGTTTCCCAGTACTGGGTTGCGGCTGGAAGGGCATCCGCTGCATAAAACATATGCTGGAATAATTGGCGGTTAATTCTGCTGTGGCGACCCCTGATGAATAAGGGACTAAACCGAAGTAAAATGAATGAATGATTGAATAAATATATAAATTTGAGAATACAATTTTAATGATTTCTTTACAAAAACACGTTTAAATAACTTTACATTGCTAAACTTAGAAATGGATTTGTAGTAAGCATGCTATTTAAAAAAAAGAAAAGAAATATGAATTAAATATAAAAATTTTATTACTCTAAAATGTGAAAAAAATAAAAATAAATTACACTTTCACTCAGAGGAATAAGAATCCTGTTCGGTGGTTGATATTTAATTCACATTAACAAACTAACATCACATGCTGCCAGTTCTGTTGCTGTTTTTAACGATTAACGGTCAATTAACCTCCTGATCCAATGGCTGCTAATAACCAGCCTGCAGTCTAGACACTGAATAATCACACCAGGAGGTCAAATACCATAAGACAGCAGCATGCTCATGCGGACACGATGGCAGGGTGCATTGCTGATCCAAAACCGGGGCTGGGTGTAACCAAAAATCCTTAAAGGTCAAGAGTAGGTTGCTGGGGGACATGGTAGAAAGGTGTAAGAAAAAACAAAAATCCATGCTGAGCATTAATGGAAAATGCACAAGCCGTGCACCTCGTGTTTTAAGTCATCAGAGTCAGCATTGATCTCTGGTACGATGCCATTACATAAACTGACAGAATGTGATTATGACTCACACACACACACACACACACACACACAGCAGACGTTCAGGACTGCATGTAATGTAATTAGTGGCGCTCGCTAAAGTATGCATTACTATTACTACTGCTGATACTTAGGATTAGAGATTTGGACAAATAACTTGACCTAAATATTGAAGGAATGCTACGTTTATTTTGAAAATAGGCTAATTTTTACTAAACTAGAGCTAAAGAGTTGAGTTTTACCATTTTTTTATCCACTCAGTCGATCTCCAGGTCTTGCAGGAGCACTTTTTAGTTTAGTTTAGCATAGATCATTGAATTGGATTAGACCATTAGCATTTGTAAAACTTTGAACAAATAACTTGACGTAATTTTTAAAGGAATACTATGCTTATTTTGAAAATAGGCCCATTTACACTCCCCTAGAGTTAAAGAGTTCAGTTTTACCATTTTTTTAATCTATTCAGTCGATCTCTGGGTTTGGCAGTAGCACTTTTAGCTTAGCTTAGCATAAATCATCAAATCAGATTAGAACATTAGCATCTGTAAAGATTTGAACAAAAAACTTGATGTAAATTTTAAAGGTATGCTACGCTTATTTTGAAAATGGGCTCATTTTACACTCCCCCAAAGTTAAAGAGTTGAGTTTTACCATTTTTATCCATTCAGCCAATCTCTGGGTCTTGCAGGAGCACTTTTAGCTTAGCACAGATAATTGAATCCGATTAGAACATTAGCATCCCACTCAAAAATGATGAGTTTTGATAATTTTCATATTTAAAGCTTGACTTTTCTGTAGTTCCATTGAATGAAAATCTTGAAATAATGAAGATATGTGTGAGAGATGATTCAGAACATTTTAAGACAAATGAAGTGATCATAAAAATGTACAAATGTATATTTAAGTGGGCCACCGTTACAGTACAGCAATCTGCTTTTGATATAAATGAAAAGTATAATAAATATTAATTTAATCACGCTTAGCATGTATTTTATTACCAAAAATAAAATTTTATTGATATCCAAAACCTTGCAGTCAGTTAAGCATGTTCCTTAAAATATATTATTTTCATACTAACTATAGTTTACTTCATTTTCACAATGATACATATAGTGCAATAATAAGTATGAGTTTTGTAGGGATAATTGATATATGATGGTCGACATGGTGGCTCAGTGGTTAGCACTGTCGCCTCACAGCAAGAAGGTCGCTGGTTCGAGTCCTGGCTGGGTCAGTTGGCATTTCTCTGTGGAATTTGCATGTTCTCCCCGTGTTGGCGTGGGTTTCCTCCGGGTGCTCCAGTTTCCCCCACAGTCCAAAGACATGCGCTATAGGTGAATTGAATAAACTTAATTGGCTGTAGTGTATGTGTGTGAATGAGTGTGTATGGATGTTTCCCAGTACTGGGTTGCAGCTGGAAGGGCATCCGCTGTGTAAAACATATGTTGGATAAGTTGGCGGTTCATTCCACTGTGACGACCCCTAATTAATAAAGGGACTAAGCCGAAGGAAAATGAATGAATGAATGAATAATTGATATATTTTTGATAGATTTTTTTGTAAATCAAATGTGTGAAGCGAAATCAAAAAGACCTATGAAGAGACAAAGTGTAAATAGCCCATCGAGACCTCAGAGTGGCCTCTATTGACTGCCTAGAAACCACTCCAAACACCCTAGCAACCATTCAGAGCACTTTATCAACTGTAAAACCACACCCACATTGTGTCTGTGTGTGAGTCCCGCGCAGGAAACACTGCTCATATTTCTCCACAAAGTGCTTTTGTGTGGAATTTCCTATTTCAGTGCGGCGCACAGTATGAAAACCATTTGTCTTATATATATAGGAAACATACAAGATGTATATGCGGGACAAGGCTCTTCATTTTGTTTATGTATACCTGGCATCCTCAGGAGTCCAATTAAACCACGAGTACACTAGAGTCAGAGAGAGATACACCATGGAGTTGATGCAGTCGATGCAAGAAGAGAAAAGCATCACAATAAAGCAGTTGCATTGATGAAATACATAAATCAAACCTAAATGAGCTTATATATCAGTAGATATCATGAGAAATAAACGTTTTGGAGTCTTTTAAGTGGGACTGTAGTTGAATGTGTATTAAGTGCCATTGAAAATGTTTTCTCAGTTGGTGTGTCAATGGAAAAATAGTTTCTTATCCTAATTGTAAGAGCCAGTTTGTCTGCCCTAACAGCCAATAATAAGACAGCCGGTGATATCTATGGAAAGTGCCAGTACTGCCATGACTACTGTAAACACATAAACACACAAGCAAAATACATCACAGTCAATGCATGGTAAACATCCTACTGTCACTAAACCTGCGTTATAGTCTGCAATCCAATTCAACCAGGTGCAAAAAGGAGTTGGAATAGAAATGCACTGAAATATGTCAATTAAGATATTCAAGGCTTTTTGCTTGGTGCAATATAAAATTTTGATATAGACATTAATGGAAGGCAAGGAAGGCCAACTGAAGAGTGTGTGGGTGTTTCCCAGTGTTGGATTGCAGCTGGAAGGGCATCCACTGCGTAGAACATGTGCTGGATATGTTGGTGGTTCATTCCGCTGTGGCGACCCCTGATTAATAAAGGGACTAAGCCGAAAAGAAAATGAATGAAATGAATAAATTATCAACATTTACTTAATGTGAGTAATTTCAACAAAGGCAAATTATTGAATTATCAATGTTGATTAAATGTAAGTTTTTTCAATGTTGGGAAATGGGTAAGCTATCAACATTTATTTAATGTCAGTATTTTCAACAAAGGCAAATGATTGAATTTTAAGCAGATTCACTGTAAGTATTTTCAATGTTAAGAAATGGGTAAACTATCAACATTTATTCAATGTCAGTATTTTCAACAATGGCAAAATGATTGAATTATCAACGTTAATTCAATTTCAGTATTTTCAATGTTAGAAAATGGTTGAATTATCAATGTAAATTCAATGTAAGTATTTTCAACAATAGTAAATGACCAAAATATCATTCATTCATTCATTCATTCATTTTCTTTTCGGCTTAGTCTCTTTATTAATCTGGGGTCGCCACAGCGGAATGAACCGCCAACTTATCCAGCATATGTTTTAAGCAGCGGATGCCCTTCCAGCTGCAACCCAGTACTGACCCAGCCAAGGCTTTTACCAGCGACCTTCTTGCTGTGAGGCGACAGCGCTACCCACTGCGCCACTGCAACCAAAATATCAACGTTAATTCAATGTAAGTATTTTCAATGTTAAGAAATGGGTAAATTATCAACATTGGTTCAATGTAAGTATTTACAACAGTGGGAAGTGATTGAATTATCAACGTTGATTCATAATTTAATTAAATGCTGAATATTCAACCTCAACCAAAATGATGATTCTGATAGAATTTCAACAGTTAATCAATGCCACTCTGCTATCTGGGATATCTTGTATGTACATATAGGGCTTATATGTGGATATAAAGAAGCAGGAGACCTATATGGCCTGTATATGCACATATATGCACCTCAATTTTGCCTATATGTGGCATATATACACATATATGCAGCATAAATATTATCATATATGTGCATATATACTGCATATAGGTTTCATATATGTGCATATATTCTCATATAGGTTCTTTCCATGTGGGTCATGTTTGTGTCAAGGTTATTTGAGTTAACTTAAACTATAAAAACCTTGACAATAACCTCAAGACTTTTTGCTTTCTGATTTTTTTGCTCTTATTTTCAAAAATAATAGACATAAACTTTTCAGATTTAATTAAATTTGATGAAGTAAAATAACCAAAATGCAACTAAAATTAAAATTACAATAAAATTAAATGCAAACTACTAATAACTATACAACAGAGTCTTGATGCTAAAAATGCTGTGAAGATTATTAACATATTTAGTTTTACAATATAATTTAATAGGGCTGCACGGTGGTGCAGAAGGTCACAGCAAGAAGGTCGCTGGTTCGAGCCTCGGCTGGGTCAGTTGGCATTTCTGTGTGGAGTTTGCATGTTCTCCCCATGGTAGCGTGGGTTTCCTCCGGGTGCTCCGGTTTCCCCCACAAGTCCAACGACATGCGGTATAGGTGAATTGGGTAGGTTAAATTGTCTGTAGTGTATGTGTGTGAATGGGTGTGTATGGATGTTTCCCAGTGATGGGTTGCAGCTGGAAGGGCATCCGCTGCTTAAAACATATGCTGGATAAGTTCCGCTGTGGCGACCCCAGATTAATAAAGGGACTAAGCTGAAAAGAAAATGAATAAATGAATGAATATAATTTAATATCAGAGTTAAATAAACAATGTAAACCATGCAAAACAATTGTGGCAAAACATACTAGCAGTGTGTGCTAAAAAATGCTAGTAACATGCTAAAACAAGCTAAATATTTTTAGCATTTAGCAATACTTTTTATGAATGAAAAGTATTTAGAATAAAACACTAATACTTTCTTACGAATGAAAGAGTAAAAGTTTTACAATGAAAATTAAATGCAAACTACTAATAAAACTGTACAATAGAGTCTTGATGCTAAAAATGCAGTGAAGATTATTAACATATTTATTTTTACAATTTAATTTGATATCGGAATTGAATAAACAATGTAAAGCATGCAAAGCAATTGTGGTAAAACATACTAGTGTGTGCTAAATAATGTGCTAAAACATGCTAACTATTTTAGGCAATGCTTTCTCGAGCTTACATTAGTGTTAACAAGATTTACTGCCTAGATTTAACATGAAAATAGATTTTAACATGAGTAATAAAACTAACTCATGTCTTAGTTCAATTGAAAAAATTGTAAATAAATAAATAATAATAATAAAAAATTTATATATACACGGCGACACGGTGGCTCAGTGGTTAGCACTGTTGCCTCACAGCAAGAAGGTCGCTGGTTCGAGTCCCGGCTGGATCAGTTGGCATTTCTGTGTGGAGTTTGCATGTTCTCCTCGTGTTCGTGTGGGTTTCCTCCGGGTGCTCCGGTTTCCCCCAAAGCCCAAACACATGCGCTATAGGTGAATTGAATAAACTAAATTGGCCGTAGTGTATGTGTGTGAATGAGTGGATGTTTCCAAGTACTGGGTTGCAGCTGGAAGGGCATCCACTGTGTAAAACATATGCTGGATAAGTTGGCGGTTCATTCTGCTGTGGCGACCCCTGATGAATAAAGGGACTAAGCCGAAGGAAAATGAATGAATGAATATATATACACAGTTGTATGTACAGTTATATATATAAATACATCCCTCCTGAATTATTAGCCCCCTTGTATATTTTTTTCCCCAATTTCTGTTTAACGGAGAGAAGATTTTCTCAACACACTTCTAAACATAATAGTTTTAATAACTAATTTCTAATAACTGATTTCTTTTATCTTTGCCATGATGGCAGTACATAATATTTGACTAGATATTTTTTAAGATGCTAGTATTCAGCTTAAAGTGACATTTAAAGGCTTAACTAGGTTAATTAGGCAAGTTAGAGTAATTAGGAAAGTCATTGTATAACAGTGGTTTGTTCTGTAGACAATCTGAACCAAATATTGCTTAAGGGGGCTAATAATATTGACCTTAAAATGATTTTTTAAAAATTAAAAACTGCTTTTATTCTAGCCAAAATAAAACAAATAAGACTTTCTCCAGAAGAAAAAATATTATAGGAAATACTGTGAAAAATTCCTTGCTCTGTTAAACATCATTTGGGAAACATTTCCCAAATATAATAAAAAAATCACAGGAGGGCTAATAATTTTGACTCCCTATATTACCTGTAATATAACATTAATATGCCCTCATACACATTAATAAATCCCAGCACCCTCACATTTACATTATATAGACACTTTTAGAGGTCTTTGCACTAGACTGACTGATTAAGCCAATTCAAGACCTTGAATATCAGAGGAGGAAGCGTTTTATGTTCCTGAGGGAAAGGATTTGCAGAAGGAAAATGCATTGTCTGTTAAATGGACTTTCCAAGTACTTCCTTGGGAAAGGAGTGTCCTGTTCTGATACACTATGACCTCTTTAAGAGCACTCAAATAATGTGCCTGATTTCCTTGTACACTCTTGTCCATTCAAGCGCGGGATGGATTTCAGCTTGTCAGATCACAGGACATATATGCTTACCTCCCAATAAAAGCGTATCTGGACAGTAATGATTAAATGGATATATGACTCAGCTGAGAAGCCGCGCACTGCACATTGTAATAGACTAAATGGTCGGAACGCAGTTAAATATTTTGCCCCCATCTTTTTATGTAACAGGATTGGACAGATGGTGTCCAGATAACAGCAGTCTTACATCACATCGCACCAGACTACAGCTTTCATCACCAGATAGAACAGTATAAATAATACAAAGCCATTAAAGGTCCAAAGCTGACAATACATGAGCACCGATTCAAATATATCAGGGAAAGGCTTTGGTTGTGTTCACATTGGCTATTACAGTTGTGCTTAATACATACTGTCTGATATATAATAATGCATTCAACATGTAATAGTCTAAATAAAAGTATGCATAAATTAAAATTTAATAGGTTTTGACAGGAAATGTAAAAATTGATAATGATTCATATACATGTACAGTTGAAATCAGAATTATTACCCCCCCCTTTGAACTTTTCGATTGAATTCGATTGTCTACAGAACAAACCATCGTTATACAATAACTTGCCTAATTACCCTATCCTGCCTAGTTAACCTAATTAACCTAGTTAAGCCTTTAAATGTCACTTTAAGCTGTATAGAAGTGTCTTGACAAATATCTAGTAAAATATTATTTACTGTCATCATGGCAAAGATAAAAGAAATCAGTTATTAGAAATGAGTTATTAAAACTATTATGTTTTAAAAAAATGTGTTGAAAAAATCTCTCCGTTAAACAGAAATTGGAGAAAAAAATAAACAGGGAGGCCAATAATTCTGGGGGTTTAATAATTCTGACTTCAACTATATATATAATATGAATTATTGGATTTTTTTATTTCAATATATATATATATATATAAATTAGAAACAAACATATTTTTATATATCCAATTTTTTATAAATATCTAAATGTGTACAAAAATTCTATTTTTTTATTTATTTATTTAATTATACTTTATTTTAATTTTTAATCAGGGGAAGTTGCAAGTTGATAATTACATATTTTAAACATTTAAAATATTCCAATAATATTAATTAAATATTTTTTGAGCAAAACACATTTTTATAATGCTTTATTTTGTTTGTTTTCACGTTTCCCGGTATTTCACTTTTAAAATAATTTAGAATTTTTTTTATTTTACTGTGGTTTACATAGTGACGACCTGCTAGCCATGCCAAATGACATGATGATCTGTATTAACTATTTATTTTATGTTTACCCTTAAAAGTTTCAAATGACATTCACAAATAACCTGTGAAAAATATTATAATTCTAAAGAAAATACTTAAGTACGAGCTGAATATAATATTTTTGGATAATTAAATTAAAATATATTATAGTAAAAAGTATATTGCTTGCAATAAGCTGAACTTTTAATTTTTTCTAAAATGCTGCTCGGCTACACATGTATAGCTCGCTAATGTTTAAAACACAGCCACCAAAATGAATAACCACACCGTGTGCTTTTTTTTCTTCTCACTTTATTAATTCAATGCCATAAAAACATGAGGTATGACATATTCAAGTAGTTTTTGGACAGAGAAAATATTTTTAAAAAATAGACATTTACGTGAACTTACATGTTTTCAGAGCATTAGACAGTAATAATTACAATATAATGAGACATTGTGAAATACAGAAAGAACATAGTGGAAGCCAGGGGGATAAAGAAAAAAAATTTATAATAATCAAATAATAATATATAGACCATTTTGAGGGATGTAAACATAAACAATGGTCCTAACGTACCTCCTGTTTTACATTTTTAATTTCCAAAGCTTCTGAGAATCCAAAAAAGTCCAAATGTTGATAAATAATCCTATGGCAGCTGTTTTAACGTAAAGTTATTATTGAATTGCCTCTTGTTACAGTTATGAAATGGTTTGACAACAAGCAGGAAATTTTCATGGGCCAGTGACATCACCACATTAAAATGGTCTATAATAATATATAATAATAATAATATACATAAAATAAAAAATAAGATACAAAGAGTGTAAGTAATTCAAAACAAAGTACTGATGTTATTGGGGAATTTCAAATAGGGCACGACTAGACAATATTTCCCTAGCCTTACTGTTTCCTGAACCAGAGAGTGTTTCAAAATAGTTGCAATGCTTTAATAAATACCTTAAAAAGCGGGTTGTTATTGGAGAATCTGCAAGCCGCACCGTGTCAGTGGAGCCAGCAGAGGAAAGTGTGAGAAAGCAAAAGAAACCCCTCCCTCCTCAGTGCTGCACTGGGACACACAGACTGCAGTGCACACTGTGTAGTGTTGATCAGAGGCGGAGTTTCACCTCAGCACCGAAACCAGCTGAAAAAAATTCAGGTGTCCGCAGTTCAGTCACTCAGTCAGTAACTCATGTCAGTAATGCACAGGACTACTGCGGGGACCAGAACACGGGATTTTAACTCACTAAAGAACGAGTGAAAACAATATTAAGCCATAACGAACGCGTTTTATTGTGTACGGCGGTGTGTTTGTATTGAACATCTTTTTTCCCCGGTGTGTTTTCGTGCGTCGCTTCCGCTTTTTTTCTCGTCCAGCAGCAAAATTTTCATCAGGAGTTCAATGGGAATTTCGGATTCTCCGTAAACTGTTTCACTTGGACACTGAGAGGAATATCAAGTCATTTATCGTTCGTGTGGTGAGTACATGTGTGTCTTGTCATGTTTGTACGTTTTTGTTTTGGTCAAACTTTTCTTCGCCATGTTTTCAGTCGTCAGTGCGCATGTGACGGAAATGCACCTGAATCAGGTAGACGCACCTCAGCGTTTGCTTTAAGATAGTTTACTTTACTTTATTTGATAAGCCTCTAAACGTTCTGCTTTAGTTAACATTAAGATCGTGTAATGTAACTTGCGACGTTGTGTGTAAATATAAGCTACTAACATTAATATTTTCAATACTTGACCACCATGTCACAACTGCTGGGTCGACTTTTCAGTTTTAATGTCTATTATATATACGTTTTACGACACTAAAAACCTGAATTTGTTAGACAAGGCAAGTTTATTTATATATTTATGCTAATTCAAAGTGCTTTACATAAACAAGAATAAAAGAAACAAGTATAAGAAATAAAAACAAAAATTAAAATCAGATTAAAATGTGCTAAAACAGGTTTTAAAGGAATGAAAAAGAAAATAAAGACATAATTATATAAGGTTATGAAAGTTATGTCTTTTACTGTGTCTAGTTTGACATGTAGCATATTTAGCCATATGCCACAGAAAATTGCTCATGCTAACATAATGCTTTGTGCTTTTTTGCATGCACCTCACTGGATTTAGTGAGTTTCTTACTTAAGTCAAGAAAACAAATATATAATTATTAAAAATATATTGTTCTGCAGTTTTGTCATTTAAAATATTTTCAAAATTTTCTCAGAAAGAATATATGAAGAGTTCAGATGCAAAAGCCTCTAAATGCCATCTGAATTTTTCTTCTTAAATTTGCATTTTACTCAGCCTCCTTTGATTATGGTCAGTTATTTCACTTTAAAGGCAGTGGCAATAAAATATTCATCTTAAAAGTGAAATAACTGGTCATAAACACAGGATCCTGAAAAAAAAGGTCATTTTAGAAGAAAATTTCAGATGGCACTTAGAGGCTTTTGCATCTGAACTCTTCATATAGATACATATTTCAGTGGAAACTTTACAGACATGCTGATTCAATGGCTAATAACATCTACATTGTTGTTCAAATTTTCCATATAAAATATTCTTGTTGGGCCCTTAAAGAGAAATTTCTCAGACTTGTCCTTAAATAAATAAACAAACAAATTAAAATAAAAAACATTAATAATAATTGTCTTAAACACTTCTTCCTCAAATAAGCTTTTAACCCAGATATATAACTTGAAAAGCAACAACAATTCAACTTATATTCACTGTATATATTCACTTAATTCACAAACATTCTGATTAGGAAAATAAATGATTGCGGTATAAATGTTTGATTAGTTCTTACATTAATAAATGTTTTTCATTTTATTGCTGGGCCCTTGTAGATTCAAAATCAATGAGTGATTATTTTTTTCTCTAGAAGCAAGGAAGTAGTAGTACAGCTATTTCATCTACGGATGCAAATGCTCTTCATTCATTTCTTAGCCATAGACATCATAGCTGATTAAATTGGCTCAACACACACCTGCCAAAGCACTCTTCTCATTAAAGTTTGCTGCCTGTGCGTTTCATTTCAACACCATGCGATTGCATAAGTTTGACTCCTATGCACAAGAAGCTGGTTATATCAGCTTTTTTTTGGCTCATTTAGTCAGACTATAAAACGTTTTGCTTGTATTCTTAGTTTGTTTGTACACCTTACAGTGCTTTGAGTTTAAGCAAAGCACATCATCAATAAAATGTATTATTATTATTATTATTATTATTATTATTATTATTATTATTATTATT
>CAIGQV010019101.1:4664724-4679161 GCA_903798115.1 Danio jaintianensis
GAAAGACATTTACAAATGAACATAGTGTTTTAAGATGTGAGTTGACTCATTTTGAAAGACAAATGATTTAACCTAGTTTTCCACTCCAAATTTTGCAAATGCATTGATATTTAATACTACGAGATAAACGTATGACTTTTTGTGCAAGCTTAATGATGATGTCACGTTTATGAATCATACCAAAAGCACAACATTTACTACTGAACAATATGTTTTGAAAGAGAACCAATTTAACTTAGAAACTATCCTTAGAAACGCTCGAAGTTTTCAAATATTTAAATATACATAGAAATATATGAATATACACATACACTCACCGGCCACTTTATTGGGTACACCCGTCTAACTGCTCGTAATTTTCTAATCAGCCAATCACATGGCTCCAACTCAATGCATTTAGGCATGTAGACATGGTCAAGACGATCTGCTGCAGTTCAAACTGAGCATCAGAATGGGGAAGAAAGGTGATTTAAGTGACTTTGACTGGGTCGAGCTGATAGAAAGGCAACAGTAACTCAAATAACCACTCGTTACAACCGAGGTATACAGAAGAGCATCTCTGAACGCACAGCACCTTGAGGCGGATGGGCTACAGCAGCAGAAGAGCACACCGGGTGCCACTCCTGTCAGCTAAGAACAGGAAAATTGGACAATGGAAAGATTGGAAAAACGTTGCCTGGTCTGATGAGTCTCGATTTCTGCTGAGACATTTGGATGGTAGGGTCAGAATTTGGCCTCAACAACATGAAAGCATGGATCCATCCTGCCGTGGTTCAGGCTGGTGGTGGTGTAATGGCGTGGGGGATATTTTCTTGGCACACTTTGGGCCCATTAGTACCAATTGAGCATCGTGTCAACACCACAGCCTACCTGAGTATTGTTGCTGACCATTTCCATCCCTTTATGACCACAGTGTACCCATCTTCTGATGCTATTTCCAGCAGGATAACATGCCATGTCATAAAATGCGAATCATCTCAGACTGGTTTCTTAAACATGACAATGAGTTCACTGTACTCAAATGGCCTCCACAGTCACCAGAACTCAATCCAATAGAGCACCTTTGGGATGTGGTGGAACGGGAGATTCGCATTATGGATGTGTAGCCGACAAATCTGCAGCAACTGCGTGATGCTATCATGTCAATATGGACCAAAATCTCTGAGGAATATTTCCAATACCTTGTTGAATCTATGCCACGAAGGATTAAGGCAGTTCTGAAGGGGGTCCAACCCGGTACTAGTAAGGTGTACCTAATAAAGTGAGTGTATTGATCAGTCCTACTCAAAACCATATATTGTTCAACCCTATACTTGTCATGATGCTCCTCAGAAACTAACTGACAGGTGCTTATGGGTAAATGCACTGATGTAAAATTTGCTGATCTCACTGAATCAAAATAGACCCCATTTCTCAGCACAGCATCCATGCTGCTTGGTTTGTTATTGTTTACAAGGAATCCTCGGCTGAATATCTGGAAGTGTCTGACTTAGCACCGCACTAATAATGCATGAAGCCACTGATGTGAATTAATGTTTTAAACCCTGCCGGAGGAAGCCATTTTTTTCAGCTGGAAAATAAAAGGAAAGCGAGTTGGTTGCCGCATTGTGGATTTGACGTTTATTGGCAAGCTGTAAAGGAAAACGAGGAAACGTTAAGGAAGTGGAGTATGTTTCAGAGAGGATATTGTACTTCAGTTACTGATAAAAGTGAACGTCTGTGTAAATCTGTTTGTGTTTGTTCAAGAGTCGCTTCGCCACCTCTGTATGAACGTATTGTGTGTTTTAATGGCTGTGACCTGGACTCAAAGTGCTGACCGTGTGCTGAAACGCAACGCATGAGCGACAGGAAGGCCACGCAGGAAACGTCCGCTGCATTGTTGCTTGAAGCCAGAACTGCCTTTTTCATTCCTTCGGGAGTTTCTGCCGCTCCCTCAATGTTGTTTCAGGGTTTCAGGAGCGTGTCATGTTTCGCCTGGTCTGTGTGGGACACCAAGGCTTTTTTTGTGGCAGTTGTTGTCAGAGAAAGGATGTTTTTCTTCATTGAGTGACGGCGTGTTTTTTTAGCACTCTCTTCTGTGGCGTGTGGCTGTCATATATTCCTCACAATGGCTGTTTGTACTTTTGCAAGACAGAGTTGTTGAGGCTTTTTTTGAATATATGGCAAAAATCAAACGGTGTTACAGAATTTAGATTTTCAGTGTGCTCATATTGCTTGCGTTTATTGATAAATCCTTGAAGGTTTTTCTTTTGTTTCTAAGTTTGTTGAACCATTTTGTTAAAACAGTAATGTTTTCAATTAGGATGCATTTTAAAGGGCCATGAAACCCCCCTCTTTCAGCTCAAGTCTACCTCAGAATGCTTGATGGGTGTGGCGCGCTGCGAGCAGAGGGAGGAGAGGTGTCAGTTGGCTCACCAAGTCAAGAAAAAACGTTCGACACAAAACGCGAGGAGACCCATGATTTTATAGTTTACAAAGTTAAAATGCAAAGAAATAAACAGTAAATAATGTAATGCCCTGCCACATATACAATAGGCTATTCGTAATTTCATATAATATATAACCACAATTTGTTATATCATTATAAAGATAATCATGCGCAAACTATAAATGAGGAGTTCTCTCCTCCTGAATCCCCGGGTCTGAATGCAGACACAGTAAATAGCATTACAGCAGGTCTTTTTCCCTGTCTATTCCAACCATTAGCCCTGCTGGTGATCTGGAGATTTTAAACACGGGTAAACACGTCAGCACGGCGATGTGTCTAAATGGTAGCGAACAACTGATAAAAGACAAAGTCCATTATTCTCTATTTCTCATACAGCTCTCCTGACAAAAATGCTTGCATGGAAACAAACACATACGACCCTTCACAACCACCTTAATACTGCGTGCCATGTGCCGTCTCACAGCTTGGCAGGTTTGTCCATATGGGTCTGTGAGCAGATTCGGAAAGCCCGTGCTGTCATGAATAATTAAGAAGCAGGCTCTTCTCATAGGATAAGAAAATTCGGTCTATGAATAATAATGAGAAACCAACGCATCATCACTGGACAGGCAGATCGGTGCTACATCACCAATTTTGAAATTAGCTGACAAAAGCTCAAAATGATCCAGTTTTCCCCACAATTAAAGCTGACCGGTGCTAACGTTGTCTTAACTGATGCTCAATACACACAAATCTGTTAAATTTTTTTTCAAAAGTACTCCAGGGTTTCCTCAAATGTAATTAAATTTAATTGCCCTTTAATTAGGTGTATTTTTACAACCATATTGTGTTAGGAATTACACATAAACAAAATCTGTAATGAGAAAATTTTGAATAATAACACAAATTATATAAAGTTATCTCTAAAAATAATGTTTCTATGCGAGCCATATTTTCCCAATCACATTTAAAGATCACAGTAGCTATTTTGAAGCTCTTTGTAATTGTTTTTTTTTTTTATTAACAGTCAAGTGCAGAAGGCTTTATTTTATGACAGTCTTGCCAAATGATTTGGTTGATTTACATGTAAAATTAGTTTAAAATTATTCTTGATGGCAATTTTATTTTTATTTATTTTTTTAGTTGAATCAAATGAATTTTTCTGGTCATCAAGAAAATAAGATTACAAAATGTTATCATAACTTTTATTATACTTTTAATGAGGAATGAAAGCACAAAGCTATAAAGTAAGGGGATGTGGCACAATAATTGTTTTCTCAATTAGTGTGCACTGTAGAAAAACAAAAAAGTTGACTCAACTTAACTGTAAGGCAACTTGCTGCAGAGCTTTTTTTTTGTTAACTTAAATCAGGTCAAGTGCAATATTTGGGTTAAAAATTTCGTCATTTCAAAATGTTTGCCTAAAAATGTTGACTCAACTTGAAATTATAAGGCAACTTGCCGCGCAGCTTTTTTTCAGTCGACTCAATTTTTAAACTAAATACTGCACTTGACTTGATTTAAGTTGAGTCAACTAAAACCTCTGCAGCAAGTTTCCTTACAATTTTAAGTTGAGTCAACTGTAAAAAAACAAAACAATTTTTTTGTGTTTTCAAAAAAAATCTAATTTCAAGAGTTCACACTTAGCTGATGATTGATTATAAAGCTTGTTTGGCATGCTGTCCCGGGAGAGAGCCCTGAGCTCATAAGATCCTCGAGTCCGGGGCTCCCTCCCGTTTGCAAGGCGAGAGGGGAGTTTGAGCTCAGGTAGATCTCGAGAATTCCCCTGCTGTAGTAGCTAATGAACGGATAGTGATTGCTCTTAAGAGATAACTACTTACTAGAAGCACGTCTATGGTGCCGATTTGGATTAGTCAATTAACTTAAGTTCCGTGTTTTTGGACGCTGGGAGGAAACCGGGGAACCCGGGGGAAACCCACGTGAGCATGGGGAGAACGTGTAAACTCCGCACAGAAACGTCGGTTGGCTTGGTAAGGACTAGAACCAGTGATGTTCTTGCTGTGAGGCAACAGTGCTAACCACTGGGCCACCGTGTCACCCATCTAGGAAAGGAGGAGGAGTAGGGGTGGAAGGGGGATTCTTCAAAACGAAGATGGCTGTTATATGGAACTTAGGGTATTTATAGTGGCTTAGGAATTGTCTGATTGGTGAATCTTAAATTGAATAATGAGGGACCAGGTGCAAGCAATCATAACCACGTGATCCTCTCGAAACTAGTTTTTATAAACTTCACTTAAAATCAGATTTATTATGCCGCACTAGCTCTTGTTCAGTCTTTCCCAAAATGTTTCTAGCATCTGCACTGCTAAATGAGACTCTTGTTTTTTTTTTGTTTTTTTTTTAACTGGGCTGTTATTTATAGATGTAAAAATCATTGTTTGTTTCATTGCATAACTATCCATCTGTCATTTTCTGCAGCCGTTTCTCATACAAATTATGTTCCGACTCCTCCCTCAGTTGGATAGATTTGTCATGCTTGCATTGCAATATTATGATCCGTTTCAATAAAACGCGTCGTTACACTGCAGTATGGGAGTCTGTAGAGCAGATTGTTGTTGACGTGCATTAGTTTGTGTAATCAGTCAGATGTTTTGTTCTTGCTTAAATGCATGAATATGGGACTCATTAGCATCCATTTCCCAACTTTTGACTGTTACAAAGAATGGAGATTGTCCAAAATAGCATGATGTTTCATTGCTTCAAATAAGTACAGCATGTAACCACAAAGTTACACAATTTTTTTTTCGAGTCAAATTAGTTATGAGGACAAATGGAGTAGGAGTTGAACAATGAGTCAAGGAATAAAAACAGCTTCTTAAACTTGGGAACTTGGGAAATTTGAGTACGGTGAACTCATTGTCATGTTTAAGAAACCAGTCAATTGGTACTAATGGACCCAAAGTGTGCCAAGAAAATATCCCTCACACCATTACACCACCACCACCAGCCTGAACCATTAATACAAGGCAGGATGGATCCATCCTGTCCTTTCATGTTGTTGATGCCAAATTCTGACCCTACCATCCAAATGTCGCAGCAGAAATCAAGACTCATCAGACCAGGCAACGTTTTTTCCAATCTTCTATTGTCCAATTTTGGTGAGCCTGTGCTAATTGTGGCCTCAGTTTCCTGTTCTTAGCTGACAGGAGAGACACCCGGTGTGGTCTTCTGCTGCTGTAGCCCATCTGCCTCAAGGTTGGATGTGTTGTGCGTTCAGAGATGCTCTTCTGCGTACCTCGGTTGTAACGAGTGGTTATTTGAGTTCCTGTTGCCTTTCTATCAGCTGGAACCAGTCTGGCCATTCTCCTCTGACCTCTGGCATCAACGAGGCATTTGCGCCCACAGAACTGCCGCTCACTGGATATTTTCTCTTTTTCAGACCATTCTCTGTAAACCCTAGAGATGGTTGTGCGTGAAAATCCCAGTAGATCAACAGTTTCTGAAATACTTAGACCAGCCCGACTGGCACCAACAACCATGAGACTTTCAAAGTCACTTAAATCACCTTTCTTCCCCATTCTGATGGTCTGTTTGAACTGCAGCAGATCGTCTTGACCATGTCTACATGCCTAAATGCATTGAGTTGCTGCCATGTGATTGACTAATTAGAAACTTGCGTTAACGAGCAGTTGGACAGGTGTACATAATAAAGTGGCCGGTTAGTGTATGTGTATTAGCAGTGTTATAAAATGATAATTTGAGTGATTTACACCTACAGGTGCTTCATTATGCTGTAAATCTCAGGCTGTGGAGGGATCTTTATATTTTATAATAAAGATATTAAACCATTTGTGATTAGACACTTGATCAAAAGTCTTGCATTTTGAACATTACAGCTTCAATTATATAGTCTTAGTACTATAGTCATTGTAGGTCATTTAATATAATGAATAATATGCTAGTGGAAGAAAGAGCCATTTATTACTTTAACTTCAAGTATTTATTGTTCATTCATTCATTCATTCATTCATTTTCTTTTCGGCTTAGTCCCTTTATTAATCTGGGGTCGCCACAGCGGGATGAACCGCCAACTTATCCAGCACACATTTTGCGCAGCGGATGCCCTTCCAGCTGCAACCCATCACTGGGAAACATTCATACACACTCATTCACACACATACACTACGGACAATTTTAGCTTACCCAATTCACCTATACCGCATGTCTTTGGACTTGTGGGGGAAACCGAAGCACCCGGAGGAAACCCACGCGAACACGGGGAGAACATGCAAACTCCACACAGAAATGCCAACTGACCCAGCCGAGGCTCGAACCAGCGACCTTCTTGCTGTGAGGCGAACGTGCTACCCACTTCGCCACCGCGTCGCCTATTTATTGTTCAGTTACTAGTAATTCAATGTAATGTGAGAAAGATGATGAAATTGTGGTGAATAACATCTACTAGAATATTGATCAGTCTTGCTACTGAAAAGAAAATATACAGCATATAGTGTTTCTTATACAGAATGTACACATTTAAATGCACACTATATACAGTTGAAGTCTGAATTATTATCAGTCCTGTTACAATTAAATTATTTTATAATTTTTCCCCTGTATAAAAGTTTTTTTTAACACATTTTCTAAAATATAACTAATTTCTAATAACCGATTTATTTTATCTTTGCCATAATGACACCCCCAAACTGTTAAACATATACTTGTGTAATACACTATTTTTAATGTTATTAGACAACGATTTTTATCTTTAGAGACTTTAAATGAAAATATTTTTTAAATTTGAATCCTTCCAAAATTGTGCAATTTTTATCAAAAGTAAACCTTAAAAAAATTATATTATTATTATTATTATTATTATTATATATATTTTATGTATTTTATCTTGTATTATTTATTGATGTTGATGACTTTTTATTGTTAAAATATTTTTATAATTATAGAAAAGTGATATTTATAAAATGTTGTAAACTTTATCTTTTTTTTTTTTTGCCATGACAGAGAAGCTGATATGGCAATAAACTAAAAAATTTTATCTATCTTTGCCATGATGACAGTACATAATATTTGACTAGATATTTTTCTAGATACTAGTATTCAGCTTAAAGTGCAATTTAAAGGCTTTTAATTAGGTTAATTAGGCAAGTTAGGGTAATTAGGCAAGTCATTGTATGACAATGGTTTGTTCTGTAGACAATCAAAAAAAATACTGCTTAAGGGGGCTAATAATATTGACCTTAAAATGGTTTTAAAAAAATTAAAAACTGCTTTTATTCTAGCCGAAATAAAACAAATAAGACTTTCTCCAGGAGAAAAAATATTTTTCAGGAAATACTGTGAAAAATTCCTTGCTCTATTAAATATCACTGTGAGAAATATTTGGAAAATAATAAATGTCACAACTGTGTATTTAGAATTTTTATTTAACTTTTTTTTTTTCTTTCAGAAAAGGATGTTGTACAAAAAAAGCCAATAATATCCAAAACTGTTTAGGTACCAACATTCTTCAAAATATGTTTTTATTATTTATTTTGTTAATGATCATTAAAAATAAAAATTTGGAGAGTGAGCGGTCTCTTTAAATGTTGCATTTTTTATCAAGACCACAACTAATCAGGATGTTCCTGTATATATATTTTTAGCAGAAAAAATGTGACTAAGTGAGTGATCAGGGCGAAATTGTAAATTCGGAAGCTGATCAAAGGCGTGATAAGGACACAGGAAATTATGTCAGTTCAGAAATGTCTGCTAGAAGGGATGGGGGTTGTACTCCCATTAGGTAAGAAGTAGTCACATGGCTGAAACTAGACTGTCATCATTACTGTCTATTCTGATGGTCAGGTATGATGTAATTACATGCATAATATATAAATAGACGTCTTTCTGATGAATGGGTAAAACCTACTGGTTTGAAGGATAGTGGCAAAATATAAGATTAAAATCACAACTAATTAATATTAAGGGGAAGCACTGAGATCTACATGTTCTAAATTTTGCCTGTCTGGATTTTTTGCTGTGTATTTTTGCACCAAATAACATTTTAGTAATGTATTAGTTATTAATTGCTGGTTCGAATCCCGGCTGGGTCAGTTGGCATTTCTGTGTGGAGTTTGCATGTTCTCCCCGTGTTGGTGTGGGTTTCCTCCGGGTGCTCCGGTTTCCCCCACAAGTTCAAAGACATGCACTATAGGTGAATTGAGTGAACTAAATTGGCCGTAGTGTATGAGTGTGAATGAGTGTATTTGGATGTTTCCCAATACTGGGTTGCAGCTGGAAGGGCATCCGCTGTGTAAAACGTATGCTGGATAAGTTGGCGGTTCATTCTGCTGTGGTGACCCCTGATGAATAAAGGGACTAAGCCGAAGGAAAATGAATGAATGAATGAATGAATGAATGAATGAATGAATTAGTTATTAATATTAAACTGGACACATTCTAATGTACTGGGGGAAAATGTATTTGATGCTTGAAAACTCATTTTCATCTTTGATCCATATTTTAGAATTTGATTTGACAATAATGTTTTCTCACACTTATGTTTGGGAAATTAAATGCTAGTGTAATATGGTTTATCATTTTGTTTTAGAGTGCTTTTTGCACTAAAACTTACGTTAAATGTGCTTTTTCTATTCTCTCATATAAAAAAAAAAGTATTTATTATAATTAACAAAATATGAAATTGAGTGCATTTAAAATATCTTAATTATCAGTTCAGTATTTAACACTCCAGGGTTTATTACAAGGCTTGAACCTTTGAGTTTATAAAATGTTAAATGATATTGTAATCAATGTAAATAGTTACCAAACATGGTTCCTCGCCCAATAAAGGGTTAATTCAGCCCCCCAAAATTAAAATTCTGTTATTAATTACTCATCCTCATGTCGTTCCAATCTCCATAGACCTTCGCTCATCTTCAGAATTTTTTAGATGAAATCCAAGAGCTCTCAACCTCCATAGACAAGGAGCAATGTTTCTGACTTGTTCAAAGTCCAGAAAAATACCAAAAAACATCCTCAAAACAGACCATATTCCCTCAGTGGTTCAATCAAAATATTTTCAAGCTACAAGAATGCGTTTAATATATAATCAAATATTTTTGCATTTTTATTTGGTACCTTTCTGGACAAGTTGGGAAACTTGCTGTCTATAGAGGTTGAGAGCTCTTGGATTTCATCATGCATTGTGGATACTCTAGCTTTCGAACAGTAGATATTTTCATCATTTTTTTCTGCTTCCTCGCCTTCGCTCTTGCCGGGCCAAGTTTGTGTCCTGCTGGGCTGAATGAGCTTGACCGGTGGCTCATGAGCTGCTCACCCTTAATGTCTGCATTTTTCAGCTCTCCAGCTTCATCATCACCTGATTGCGTTGGCTATTATTCGCTCTTGGACACGCGGCTTTCTGTTACTTTGAGCGATGATAAGACCGCAGACGATGATGAGGAGGTAAATGTGGGACTGATGTGTGGCCTTTTCAAAGCTGAGAGGTCCAGGCTGAAGTAGTGGCTGTGAGGATTAAAATGAGTGTTTAGTAGGGATGCACGATACTAGAAAAATATGCAATGTTGTTATTTATTTAATTATATTAAAATAATAAATCAAATTCATTCCAATTCAGAATTAAACAAAACTGTCATGGTGAAAACATCTTAAAATGATAAATACAAATATTTTGCAGCCATTGTACACATGAAAATTCGAAATAATTTCTAGTTTTTTTTTTTATAGCCTTGCAAATTTCAATATTTGTTTTTATTTTTATATAAAATATGCGACTTTGTTGAGTATTGCTATAGCGCTATTTCTTACGATATAACATTTCCCACATTAACGTTTTTGTGGCTCAGTGGTTAGTACTGTCGCCTCACAGCAAGGCAATTCAATTCAATTCACCTATAGCGCATGTCTTTGGACTGTGGGGGAAACCGGAGCACCCGGAGGAAACCCACGCCAACACGGGGAGAACATGCAAACTCCACACAGAAATGCCAACTGACCCAGCCGGGACTCGAATCAGCGACCTTCTTGCTGTGAGGCGACAGTGCTAACCACTGAGCCATCGTGTCGCCCTGATTACAGTTTTCACAGTAAAATAAGTTGTAAAATTTGCAGTTTTTAGTTTAGTTTTTTAATTTATTGACATCGATGGTTCCATGGACAACCTTTGACATACAAAGGACTGCACTAATGGCTCTTTATAGTGGGAAAAATGTATGTATGTATGTATGTATGTATGTGTGTGTGTATGTATGTATGTATGTATGTGTATATGTATATATGTGTATATATATATATGTATATGTTGTTTTATGGCATCGCTAAACCCCCCTGGTTGCAAACAATTTATATGGGCTGAATTTAAACAAACAAATTAAATTGATTAATGTCCAACTTAATTAGTTTGTTTAAATTCAGCCCATATAAATTATTTGCGACCACTTACCTTAAAAATTTTTTAGTAAATCCAATGAATAATTTTTTTTTCAGTGTAGACAGTTTGAGAAGTCTCATAAGATTGAACCAGCCACTCTAGTGCTCATATTTCACAATTTGGATTTAGATCAGCACAACAGACTGATTAATAGCCTTTTTGAAAAAAAACAAAAAAAAAAACATCATGTTCAGCCAAACTAGTTGAGGTTGGCCCAAACCGGAGCATGTGTGAGAGGTGTTTGTGGAGGTGTCTCCAGGGCCGAAAGCGCAGTTTAATCCTGAAGACAAGAGCTCTTGAGCAACACTGTGGCTTAAGCCAATCACCCTGGAATGTGTTGCTATGGCTGTATGTGACCACATTACAAACCAGAAGGCCACCTCACAGCCCAGAGGTGTTTTTTTCAATTATTTGTTTAATCAGTGGTCAAACTTGTGCTCTGTTGGTCACGTTAAAACTACTTGTGAATTGTTTGAATACTAGCGAGTGAAATGCTGTACAACAGGTTTCCATTGGTGTCTGTTTGCTGACGTGGTCTGATAGTGTTCAGTTTGTACATTAAAAAAAAAAAAAAAAACCTACGTCATTCTGACATTCGGCTTTCTCTAGTTTGAAGATTCCCTTCTCTTTGTTTTAAATAAATGTTTTTTGTTGGAATCTTTTGGCTGAGCTTTTAACATTAGAGCAAGCTTTGTCTTTCAAAATGTTCTTTACTGGAGGGAATTTTTTTTTTTTTTTTTTAAAGGTTCAAGACGCCCTCGAGTACTTTAAAAAAAATTTTTTTTTAAATGTTCACAGATTTGTGTGATATGGGCATCAGTTAAGACGTTAGCACCTGTGAGCTTTAATTTTGAGGAAAACTGGATAAATTTGAGCCTTTGCCAGCTAATTTCATCTTCCAGGTTTAAAATTTTTTTTGGATCAAAATCGCTGACATAGTGCAAATCTGCTAGTGGAGTGATGACGCGCCGGTTTCTCATTATTATTCATAGCTGAGTTTTCTTATCCTATGAGAAGGCCCTGCTTCTTAATTATTCATGACAGCATGTGCTTTCCGAAGGCAAGGCAGACCTGCCAAGCTGTGAGACCCAATGACTGGGTGAGACCGCGTCCGTGCACGGCAAGCAGTATTTAGCCGTTCATGAAGGGTCGTAACGTTATGTGTTTGTTTTCATGATTCACGGGGTTTGTTGTATATGTTGTCTTTTATCAGTTAAGTTTGTTACCATTCAGACACATCGCCTATATCCATGCTGTTGTGTTCGCACATAAATCCTCCAGATTACCGGCAGGGCTATTGGTTGGAATAGACAGGGCAAGAGACCTGCTGCACTGCTATTCACTGGCCCCGGGATTCAGGAGGAGGGAAGTGTCCTCATTTATAGTGTTTACATGATTATCTTTATAATCATATAACAAATTGTGGTTATGTGTATATGAAATTACGAATAACATATGTAGCAGGGCATTCAATTACTGTTTATTTCTTTGCATTTTAACTTTGTAAACTATAAAATCATGGATCTCCTCACGGTTTCTCATTTTGTGAGCCAACTGACAACAGTTGTTCGCTCCCCTCTTTCTCCCCTGCTCTGCTGGCCATGCCCACTCCTCCCTCTGCTCGCAGCGCTCCACGCCCATCATGAAGCATTTTTTGAAAAAATTCTGAGGTAGACTTGAACCGAAAGAAGGGGGTTTCATGACCCTTTAAACTTAATTATTTACCCTAAAATTAAAATTCTGTCTTTTTTTCACCATCCACTTGTTTTAAATATATTTGAGTTTCTTTTTACTGATGATAAGAATATAAATGTTTTGAAAAAAGCTGGAAGCCATTGCGTCATATATTTCTTTTCCTACTATGGATACCAATATCCAGTATTTATCTAAATAGCTTTTGTGTTCAGTGGAAAAAATAAACGCATAAAGGGATGGAAGAACACAAGGGAGAGTAAATAGTGACTAAATTTCACTTTTGGCTAGACTATTGCTTTAATCAGGGGTGCCCAAACTCAGTCCTGGAGGGCCGGTGTCCTGCAGGTTTTAGCTCCAACACACCTGCATGGATGTTTCTCGAAAGCCTAGTAAGAGCTTGATTAGCTAGCCCAATTGTGCCTGATTGGGGTTGGAACTAAACTTTGCAGGACACCGGCCCTCCAGGACAGAGTTTAGGCACCCCTGCTTTAAGGATTAAAATGTTTTTTTAAGAACTTTTCATTAAAAGGTTCATTTTGGAACCCAAAATGGTTCTGCATTAGTTCCTGCCAATTTTTTTCAGAAGCACTTGTTTTGCAAAAAAAAATTTCAGAAATTTTTCCCATAAGCATCTGTTAGGTCTGTTAAAACATTATAATCTATGGACCAAACCAATCAGCTATGAGGTGGAACATTATACAGTATAATTCAATAAATCAATGGGTGTTGGTTAATATGACAAAGACCACTTTATGGAATGGCCACCTCTTTACCTGTTTTTAAATCTCTTCCTAAAACTCACTTGTTCTCTTTAGCTTTTAACAAGTATTAATCTGCTGTTAATGTTCTTAAACTTGTCTGCACTTGCTTCATTGAGCAGTTATTACTATTTGTACTTACTTCACCTCTTATTGCTTTATTTAACATTTTATGTACAGCACTTTGGTCAACCTAGTTTTTAAAGTGCTTTATAAATTCAATAAACTTTGAACTTTAACGAAAGTACAACAATCTTATGAAGCAAATGACAATCACATTAAAAACAACAGAGCTGGTTGCATGTGTAGAAACAATGAAGTTCAAGTTTGTTGCAAAATATATAATACAAGTGTATATACAAGTGTTTGTAGACAACTATTTATTTATTTATTTATTTTTAATACTTACCTTTAAAAATTGCTTTAAAAAACCCTGCTTTTATTGCAGCCAAACTAAAAAGAAATTAGATTTTCTTCAGAAGAAAAATGTGTAGAAAATACTGTTAAAATGTCCTTGCTCTGTTAAACATCACTCTGCAAACACTTGAAAAAGAAACATTTTCACAGGAGGGCTAGTAGTTTTGCTTTCAACTGTATGTAATGTTATCAAGGTATTATAGAGATACATGAAACTACACTACTTCTTTATGTGATTTGTAGCTTATACTGTTATCAGTCTGCTCCTATTGTATTAACACTGCATTGCTTGCACATAGAAACTGGTTGCTGCAAAGTCGTAAAAAAGTTAAACAATAACATTGAGTGCAGCTGGATGAGCTGACCTACTGACTTTTGCACAGTTTTGAATGTTTAGCCACACCTCCTGTTGCTAATTTAAAAGGAAGTGTTAATAGTGATGTTTCTGCATTGCTGGCAATAGCTGTCATTATTAGCCAATCTGTGAAATCTTAATTATTAAATAAAAATAAAAAAAAGAGTAAAATATATAAGTGATGTTTAACAGAGCAAGGAAATTTTTTTTGCTGTTCTATATTTTCTTCTAGAGAAAGTCTTATTTATTGTTTTAGTTTGACTGAAAGAAAATCAGTAAAAAAAAAGTGTCAATATTGGTCATTATTATTATTAGCCCCCCTTAATTAAAGTCTTTCGATGTTATTATTTAACAATCAAATTTTCATTTAATATTTA
>CAIGQV010019101.1:4679171-4697424 GCA_903798115.1 Danio jaintianensis
GTCTTTCGATGTTATTATTTAACAATCAAATTTTCATTTAATATTTATTCTAAATATAATGTTAATTATATTCAATATAGCTTTCAAATGAATGAATGAATATATTTATTAATTTATTTATTGGTCAATATTATTAGCCCCCTTAAGATATTATTGTCTTTCGATGTTATTATTTAACAATCAAATTTTTATGTAATGTAATTTTATTATTTAATCTATGTATAATGTAATGCACAAATTATATCCGATATAATTAATTAATTTATTTATTTATTTATTGGTCAATATTATTGGCCCCCTTAAGATATTATCTTTCGATGTCATTATTCAACAAACAAATTTTGGTGTAATTTATTATTTAATATTTATATAAGATAATGTACAAATAATATTTAATATAATTTTTTTTTATTAGTTTATTTATTTATTGGTCAATATTATTATACAATATTATATATTGTCTTTTGATGTTATTATTCAACAAACAAATTTTGATGTAAGGTAATTTATTATTTAATCTATATATAATATAATGTGTTTCCCAGTGATGGGTTGCAGCTGGAAGGGCATCCGCGGTGTAAAACATATGCTGGATAATTTAGCGGTTCATTCCGCTGTGGCGACCCCAGATTAATAAAGGGACTAAGCCAAAAGAAAATGAATGAATGAATGAATAATATAATGTACAACCTATATCCAATATATTTGTCTAATTAATTAATCAATTAATCAATAAATTTATTGGTCAATATTATTAGCCCCCCTAAGAAATAGTCTTTCGATGTCATTATTCAGCAATCAAATTTTGATGTAATGTATTTTATTATTTAATCTATATATAATATAATGTACAAATTATATCCGATATCATTTTTTTAAATTAATTTATATATTGGTCAATATTATTAGCTCTGCCTTAAAAAATTGCTCGTTAAATAATAAAATAGAAAGACAATTTCTTATGTAATTTATTAGTTAATCTATATATAATATAATGTACAAATTATATCCAATATAATTTTCTAATTCATTAATTAATTAATTAATTAATTTATTTATTTATTGGTCAATATTATTAGCCCCCTTAAGAAATTGTCTTTTGATGTTATTATTCAGCAAACAAATTTTGATGTAAGGTAATTACGTTTTTTAATCTCTATATAATATAATTTTCTAATTAATTTAATTTATTTATGTATTATTTATATTTGTCCAATGTCTTGGCAAATAACCCAACTTGCCTAGTTTGCACAATTAACCTAGTTAAGTACTTTAAAGTGTACTTTAAGCTGAATACTTGTGTCTCTCAAAATATGCTCTGCCGTCATGGCGAAGACCAAAGAAATTAATTATTAGAAATTAGTTATTAAAATATATATATTTTTAAAAAGTCTCTCTGTTAAACAGCACTTGGGAAACATTAATAAATGCATTAACTTCACAGCAGGGCTAATAAGTTTGCTTTCGACTATATGTGATTAAACGGATTAATTATTTTTATGTATTGATGCATTGCTTTGCTTCTCTCCACAGAGTGAATTCTATTATTCCTAAGGCTGAACTCCTCCAAGAGCAGCATCTGAAACATGGACGACCCTTTAAAGGTTGACTGATTCCAGCTGACACCTTCATAACTATGCTGCGAGTCACTAGAGGCCTGATGGCCACAGTACCCGCCAACAACCCTCCCAATTCCCCAGCACAATTCAGGGAATGATCAAACTGTCCTGTCTAGGATATACGCATCAAGAGACCTTCTACATACAGGTCAGTAGCAAAAAATAAACGCTTTTATTTAATGAATGACATCAAGTTAACCAGTCATGAAAACAACTCCAAACCTTCATTAACCTGTGCCTCTTTATCGGCAGGACGACAGACACCCCAAATCCAATGGCATGGGTCAAGTTCTTCAGGAGGCCGGGTGGCAATCTTGGCAGGTCTTACCAGCCAGGATCTATGCTGTCCTTGGCCCCTACCAAGGGACTACTAAATGAACCAGGACAGAACAGCTGCTTCCTCAACAGTGCAGTGCAGGTACGTGTTTAACCTGTAAGGTCCAGCCAGTTAGTCCAACAACGGTGTCTACTGGTGGATGAAGGTTCACTGCATGTTCGGTCTTTCCAGTGCAAAATGTTGAATTACTTTAAATTTAACTCATATCTGACTCCAATTTTAATATGAGGTGGTTAGAGTATTAATATTTCTATCCTCGTTTTATCTGACTCCAATCATAAAACATTAAGAAGCTTATTGTAATATTTAATTTAGATGAATGTTTCATTATTTTATTTAATCTTGTTTGCATATATTACACTTGTTCATTCGTATTCCTATAACATCCTGAGTCTTGTACCGGCCGAGTATACAATCTCTTAATCACAAGCATGTCAGTCTTGGTCACTAAACAGAGGCGATTAACCACTATTCTAAAAAGGCAGAACCCTACTTACTCATTTTAGAATAATTTTGTGTGGTCCCCATAGATCTGCTATCCACTAAATCAAAACAAAACTATTTAATCATACCATAATCATTACTATAGAATCAAGCAGACCAATTTACTTAAACTATTAGTAACTCTGAGTAATCACCAAATGATTTAAATAGCATTATAAGTTTAGAGATAAAGGTTCTAAATAAAAAAAAAACTCATTATTAGCCTGTACAGTCTAAGTATACTTGAATTAATGCCAATATGTGAGTCGGAGCTCTAAGAACATCGTATAACGTGTTTTAGTCCGTTACTAACCTCTACAGGGGCTTGTGGTGTTATGGACTTAACGTAATCTACTAGAGTTAATAATACAAGATAAATTAGAACAATCTGAAACATAACAATTTATAAGTCAGGTAAATGTAATATGTCAATTATTCAGTCAATTCATAAACAATCAATACAAGACATCACATTCTCAAAGATAAATCTAAGATCAAAAGATGCATACCTGACTTTAAAATATGCATAGTATAGAGCATGAGCTCTATACTATGAGCTAATCTGATTGCAGAATAGGCCTGAGTTTCTTGATGCTTTTCCTTAAATAGTCAACCCATGGTAAAACATTCTCCAAGTGGGGGCATCTGAAACAACAATGGGAGCCCACCTGCTGTGGGGATCAGGAGGTAATTTGGGTAGAGGACCCTGACAAATGACACCCCTTCTGCAGTGGGTCAAAGATACCTAAAGTTTCGAGTTTTTACTTAAGATTATGCCTATTTCTATGCGAACGAGACCATTGTACCAGTCGCTCTGAGACATTTCAAATGATATCAAACGTGATTGATAAAGTCACTTGCGTTGATATAGAACCTTTATGCTTTGAGATGACCATTCTTTGTGAGTTGGATGAAGAGGAGTGTGGGTGAAGGGAAGAAATTGCGAGAGAGAAACGAAGGAATTAGCTAATTTCTAGGGAGCCTAACAGTATTTAGACACAGAAACTGAATACTCACAATGCAAAAAAATTACTTTGCTTTGTCTCATTTATAGTCCAAATATCTAAAAACTCTTAGATCAAGTAAAAATATTTTATATCTTTCTGGCTTTTATAAATCTGCTTTATGCAGTTTTTATGAAAAATAAGGTGAACACGGATCCCTACGAGGTAGTTTTTCAAGTGCAGGGAAAACAAACAATACCTTGAATAAGAAGGTCAAATATACCTATAACAACACACACACACACACACACACACACACACACACACACACACACACACACACACACACACACACACACACACACACACACACAAATAAAACAAGAAACGGGTGTTTCGGTTTCCCCCACAGTCCAATTACATGCGCTATAGGTGAATTGAATAAGCTAAATTGTCCATAGTGTATGTGTGTGAATGCAAGAGTGTATGGGTGTTTCCCAGTGCTGGGTTGCGGCTGGAAGGGCGTCCGCTGTGTAAAACATATGCTGGATAAGTTGGCGGTTCATTCCGCTGTGGCGACCCCTGATAAATAAAGGGACTAAGCCGAAGGAAAATGAATGAAGGAATGAACGTATGAAAAAAAAAGCTTACTTGTACCATAGTAACAGTATAACAGAATAATTTAGCAATTTTAAAACGATGACTTTTCCAAACCTCGGTAAACCTTGAAACTGGTTATCGTTCCATGCCTATTTGAAGTATGACCTCCAAACTCTAGTGTCATGTCTTCCTCGATGAGAGTATTTGCAGTATCCCATCTCCACCATTCAACACCCAAATGACTGGTGTTTGTCATTTCCCAGTTGGCTCTTACTAGAAGCCAGTTTTCCCCTCTTGGATGACATTATGACTGAGCGTATCTCTGCGTTATCTTGTACTTGTACTCATCACCATGCAGTGAGGTCAGACTCCGACTAAGTTGTCTGGGGCCTGAGGGAAAGACACTAAGTGAAGAGAAACCTTACAGTGGCAGTCTAAAAACACACACACACACAGATAGATGAACAGCTCTCATCCTCTGTCTCTGCCTAATCTCCCTTAAGCTCTTCTCCCAGGCAAGGACAATGTGTCATATTCCTCTGAGTCTTGTGAACAAAATGATGTCTAGTAAGAAAAGGCAAAAAAAAAAAAAAAAAGTCCTTGGCCATCAGAGGCTGCCATATTGAAGTAGGGCTGTACAATATATCGTGTGAGCATCGATTTGCAAAGTGCTTATCCGTCACATCGCAGGATTACATTGTTTATTAAAGATATTTTTATATCATTGTATAAAAGTGGGTGGCACGGTGGCTCAGTGGTAAGCACTGTCTCCTCACAGCAAGAAGGTCGCTGGTTCGAGTCCCGGCTGGGCCAGTTGGCATTTCTGTGTGGAGTTTGGATGTTCTCCCCGTGTTGGTGTGGGTTTCCTCCGGGTGCTCTGGTTCCCCCACAGTCCAAAGACATGCGTAGGTGAATTGGATGAACTAAATTGGCCGTAGTGTATAAGTGTGTGTGAATAAGTCTATGGGTGTTTCCCAGTACTGGGTTGCAGCTGGAAGGGCATCCGCTGTGTAAAACAAATGCTGGAATAGTTGGCGGTTCACTCTGCTGTGGTGACTTCTGATAAATAAGGGACTAAGCCGAAGGAAAATGAATGAATGAATGTATAAAAGGGTTTATACTACGATGGACATGTTATTTTTCGTTTGATTGTTCAATTTGTTTGTATTTGAATACTGTTAGACTCCACATAAAGCACTGTTTAACTTTTTATTTTTGCTCATATTTATCATATGTCGTATTTATATATGGTTGTAATTTATATTATATGCAGATGCACTGCATAGAAAAAGACTTGATCATCCCAGTCGATCTAAATTAATGAAATTCTTCCAAATAGAGCTTTTCAAATCATCTGGTGACATTTATAATCATATCGCAATATATATATCTCGTAATGTCCTATTTTTATTTATTTATTTATTTTTTCTAATATCTGTCTTAAAGTTCTTTTAAAGTATTAAATGTTTTGCAATTTCCTGTAGTTAACACTAGAATAACACTGGACAGCAAAGATTGTTCTACTACTACCAATATGTTGAACTGTTTTAGTTAGTTTTCATCCTGTGTGGCCACTGAGACGGATCATTTGGAGTTTTTGTTCTTGTATTTGGAGTATATGTTCTGCATTCACTGACTGGGTTGATTTATTTATTTATTCATTTATGCATTTATTTATTGTTGCATTTATTTATCCATTTATTTATTTTTGCATTTATTTATTTATTTTATTTATTTTTTATTTATTTATGCATTTATGTTTTTGTATGTTTGTTCATTTGTTTTTGTTCATTTATTTACTTTTTCATTTATGCGTTTATTTATTTAAGCATTTATTTATTTTTTATGCATTGATTTATTTTATTTATTTATTTATGCATTTATTTATTTATGCATGTATGTTTGTTCATTTATTTGTTTATTTATTTGTTCGTTTATTTATTTGTTCACTTACGCATTTATTTATGCATTTATTTAAGCATTTATTTATTTTATTTATGTATTTATGCATTTAATTTATTTATTTATGCATTTGTTTTTGTATCTTTGTTCATTTATTTGTTCATTTATTTATTTAAGCATTTATTTATTTGTTCATTTATGCATTTATTTATTTATTTATTTATTTAAACATTTATTTATGCATTTAAGCGTTTGTGTTTGTTTATTTGTTCTATTTATGTATGCATGCATTTGTCATTTTATGTGTTTGTTTGTTTATTTATTTGTTTATTTATTCATTTGTTTATTTGCTTATTTGTTTGTTCTAGGTGCTTTGGCAGCTGGATATCTTCCGACGGAGTCTTCGTCAACTTCCGAACCACCACTGCTTGGGCGACTCCTGCATCTTCTGCGCTTTGAAGGTATTCCTATGAACAAAATGCATATTAAAACCGAACTTAAAACTTTCTTGAAAAGGGTTGTTATTGTCAAATGTTGGCTTCATGTTCAAAAGCACTTAATGTCTGTTGTGCAGGGAATATTCTCTCAGTTCCAGCACAGCCGAGAGCGAGCGTTACCCTCAGATAACCTGCGCAACGCCCTCGCAGAAAACTTCAAGGATGAGCAGCGCTTTCAGCTGGGCTTCATGGACGATGCTGCCGAGTGCTTCGTAAGTGTCTTTCTGTGGCTTTTTGTCACTCTTGCTTTTATACTTAAAGATTAAAACCCTGATGAATGAGTGTTTTGCAAGATTGCTCTTTCTGAAAAACTTATTTTATTGTTGAACTGTCCTGCTTTTATGGTTTGTAGAATGTAAAAATCTTATTTAATATAACTTGCTTGTTTGCTGTTTTTTGTGTGTGTTTTGTTATACTTGTATTTTCTCATTTGGTTTGCTGATATGGGATTAAAGGAATAGTTCACCCAAAAAATTTAATTTACTATGTTTTAACATTTAAAAAAAAAAAAAAAATTGTGCTATTGCATATTTCACTGTAAATTTAATCCAAAAATGTTTTAGTTTTTTTAAATGATGATAATAATAATAAGAAGAAGAAGAAGAAGAATAATAACAATAAGAATAATATTTGTTGTTGTTGTTGTTGTTGTTGTTGTTGTTGTTATTATTATTATTATTTTGGTTTATTGTTATTAATTATTATTTATTGTACTAGCATAATAAACATTTCACGTGGACTTTAAGCATTTGTGTATGATATCAAACCCAAGTGCTTTATTTAATATGGTCATTTATGGTGAAATAAGACAAATCTGATTTCTTTTTTTTAACTTCATTTTTATACATTTAAAGCAATTTTCAAACCAATAACTAGACATTCAAATTCAAATATTAAAAGACATATAAAATAAAATATAAATGTAACCCTCCGGTCCAATTGCACCAAACCCAGTCTGAGCTGCGGTCGAACCGGCGCTTCTTTGCATGGGAGTCGGTTGCTCTAACAAGGAGGCTTAAGACCATGGCCTCTAGCGTCTGTCACTAGAGCACCTTTAGAGGTCAGAGGAGTGAGGTTTACCTACATAGCACTTCGCTAGCTGGCCTCTGTTACACTCGCCCCCCTAAACCTCACTCCCATCCCGGATGAGCCCCCAAGTGTAACCCACCAGTCCTACTGCACTCAATCTGATCTGCGGAGCGTCAGTTATGTTTTACTAATGTTTCTCTAAAAAAAAATAAAAAAAAGACCAATGTCCAGATTATGCTCTTATGTGCATTATGAATGTCTTTTTGTCTCTCTGGAAAGCTGAAATAAGCACGTTCAGCCTTGGCTATGTGCTGGATTTCTCCTACAGCCTCCTAATTGCAGTAAACCTGCTTAGGGCTGGGACCTGTAATCATTTTCTGTTTAGCGCAGCAGGACTGTGAGAGTCAGTCATTACCTCGGTAAAAGTCCATTTACAGAAGCTGCTCTAAACAACACAATCAATGAAGGATCTCTATCAATGCAAGCCTGGAGAGCGCACATACACTCACAACACATTTACAGTGAATGCAGATGCTCGGCTCTGTTTGCTCCCTTTATGCTGATCTCAAACTGACTGAAATAAGCTGGAAAAATATCACAATAATATTTTAATCAATTTCTGAGTGAATATAGGTCATATATTTTAGTGCATTTGAACAAAACAGATTTATTAAATGGATATAGCCACCGAACATCTTTAGAAATAGAAAGATAATGCATTTAAATTCATGCGAAAAATTGGGAAAATAATTACAAACTACAAAATTTCAGCACAATTTTATAGATTTTTTGGTTTGCTCTTTTTAATTTTTAATTTTATTTAATATTTTTCCCTAACACATAAATTCGGTTGTACTAATTTTGGAGCGTTATCATAAGTTATCTTGTTAGATTAGCTCCAGATTTGACTAATCTAATGTATATGCACAAATATAATATTGTAAAGTATCCTATAGAAAATATTCATTTAAATCAGAGATTTGTGAGATGTGTACTCGTATATGTTGAGCACTGTATCTGTGACCCTTGATCCCAAAACCAATCTGTCTGAGCTGCGTTCGAACCGGCGATTGGGAGTCGGTTGCTGTAACAAGGAGGCTTAAGACCATGGCCTCTAGCGTCTGTCACTAGAGCACCTTTAGAGGTCCGAGGAGTGAGGTTTACCTGCATAGCACTTCGCTAGCTGGCCTCTGTTACACTCGCCCCCCTAAACCTCACTCCCATCCCGGATGAGCCCCCAAGTGTAACCCACCAGTCCTACTCCACTCAACCTGATCTGATCTGGGATCGAACCGGCGATTCTTTGCTTGGGAGTTGGTTGCTCTAACAATAGATCGTCTATCGCTAGAGTACCTTTAGAGGTCAGAGGAGTGAGGTTTACCTGCATAACCCTTCGCCAGCTGACTTCCGTTACATAAAAATAAATTTTTCCCTAACACATAAATTTGATTGTACTAATTTTGGAGCGTTATCATGAGTTATTTTGTTAGATTATCTCTTGATCCCAAAACCAATCATAAGTGTCAATATGAATAAATAAGCTTTCCATTAATTGATGTATGGTTTTTGTTGTTGGACAATTTCTGGCTAAGGTACAACTACTATATGAAAACTTGGAATCTGAGGATACAAAAAAAAATCTAAATACTGAGAAAATGGCCTTTTAAATTTGTCCAAATTATCAACGCACGTTACTAAACAACATCTTTTTTTGTCACAAAATAAAAATCGATAATTTCAACTCATTTTATTTGAGTTTTTATACATGCTTTCATATTATACACTATATAAATATGAACACAATCATCCGAATTTTATTATTGCTGCTGTTATTGTTTATCTTGTTAATCCAAATTTAGTTAGTTAGAATGTTTAGGATAATTAGGTCTTAAATTGGTCTTAACATATTTTTTAAATGTTTGGACTATTGCATATTTCACTGTAATTTAAATCCAAAAATGTGTTTTAATAATAATTATTATTATTTATTTATTTTATTCATTTTATTTATTTTATTTATTTTATTCATTTTATTATCATTTATTCATTTTATTATTTATTTTATTCATTTTTTATTTTATTTTATTCATTTTATTATTTATTTTATTCATTTTATTATTATTTACTCATTTTATTATTTATTTTATTTGTTTTATTATTATTTATTCATTTTATTATTTATTTTATTCGTTTATTTATTCATTTTATTATTTATTTTATTCGTTTATTTATATTATTTATTCATTTTATTATTTATTTTATTCGTTTATTTATATTATTTATTCATTTTATATGGCAAATTGTCCTGGTGTTGGTGTTGTGACTGAATGTATGGTTCTCAGGTTTGAAAGGGTGTTTTTAAGCAGATAATAGGCTTGGGGAGAAAATGACTAAAGCTTAGAGTGCATTCAGCTAATGCCAAGACATCATTGCACCAGCCCAAACAAATCCACCGTGTTTACATCTGCCAATACAAGAAATGATTGTTTATCTGTAACACATTTACTGAATTGAGTGCATCTAAATTGTAGTTTAGCATTTGAGTAGTATGTAAAATTGCACCAAACGAAAATATTATATTTTATTTATTTATTTTGAATTAAATGTTTGCAAGTATGTGTATGTACTCTTGAAAATTTTAGTTTGAATACATTTTTACTAATATTTTTGAGTGTAGCGTATTTACTGATTGATTTTGTTTGTTAGTTTTGTTTACTTATGGAATTTAATGTGCTTATAATTGGAGGCTTAATTTAATAAATCATCAGCTTGTTTTTCTATTGGAGTATGTAAGTTGCTCAAACTAACAGCAGGCTTTGTTTGTTTTATTTGCACATGTGTACTTTTATATGCTTCTAATTGGAGTTTTTAATTTAATAACTCATCTGCAGCTTGTTTTTCTTGTCTTTTAGAGTATCTAATGAAATACTAAGTGTAAAATTGCTCAAACACAAACTGCAGGCTTTGTTTTATGTAATTTTATCTGTTTCATATTGGAAGATTAATTTATTAACTCATCTGCAGCCAGTTTTTCTTGTCTTTTTGAGTAGGTTATGAAATGCAAAGTGGGAAATTGCTCCTAAACGATTACTAGACTGTGTGTGTTTTTGTTTTATTTACTCATTCATTTATTATGTAATTTTATATGCTTCTAATTGGACAATTCATTTAATAACTCCTCTTTTTCAGAGTATGTGATGAAATAATTTGTTTAAAATGACTCAAACTCAAACAGCAGGCTTTAATTTATTAATTTAATTTTTCATCTGCAGCTTGTCTTTAATGTGTTTTGTTCTGGAATATGATACAAGATTCATAAAAGTGCTATATTACAAAGAAATGGCTAAAAGTTTGTAATTCTAATAATGCCACTGAGTATGTGTTGATGATTATTAATTAACTATAATTATGATAATAATTCTGATTAAAAATAGCCCTTATTTGCGGTTTTATACGGAAAATATTTACATTTATGTAGTATGTAAAATTGCATCAAACAAAAAAATTACTATATATATATATATATATATAATTTATTAGTTGTATGTTTGCAAGTATGCGTATGTGCATTTCTTGGAAAGTTTAATGTGAGTAAATATGTACTAATAGTTTTATTTTCTGTGCTTATTTGCTCTTTTTCCTGTTGATTAATGAGCACTGTCCCTGTTGAAATAAAATAAATGAAAATAAATAATTAAATGACCAATATTTTTCTGTGTATATTTTCCACAGGAGAACATTCTAGAAAGGATTCACCTGCACATTGCGCCTGATGCCGAAACTGACGCCTGCACATCAAAGTCCTGCATTACTCATCAGAAGTTTGCTATGACACTTTATGAACAGGTATTGCAGCTCTTAATATTCTTTCCACACACGTGCACATGCAGCACACACACAGATGCTTCTCATGTGAGTGATGGAGCATTGATTGCTGTGGTGTGACAGTGGTTTTCAATCAGTCGGGTACAGTGGTGAATTACTGATTTACTCACAGTGAATACTAATTCAGAGACTGTCCTTCTGCATACAGAGGAAACAGCCTTTATTATGGTTTTGTAATGCTGTTAGACAGCTATAACATGGTGCGTTTGTGTTGTATAAATACTGAGACTAAAGATAAATGTTATGCTAAGTAATAACTATTTAAAAGTCTGCGGTCAGTATGTATGTATGTATGTTTATTTTATGTTTATATTTATTTTGGTAATTATTTATTTATTTATTTATAATTAATTCATATATTTTTATTATTTTTATTTATAATGTAATTATTTATAATTATATTTTTATTATTTATTTTATTATTTATTTATTTTTATTTATAATTTATTAATTAATTTATTTTTATTATTAATTATTTTATTTATTTTTATTTATAATATATTTATTTATTTATTTTTATTTATTTTAACTATTTATTATTTTAATTAATTAATTAATTTTTATTTAATTTTTATTTATTTTTATTGTATTTTTAAGATTATTTAGCAAGGATGCATTAAATGTGATTCTTAAATACTTCATAAATATTTATAAACAATTTTATGAAATGCCTCATAATACATTATAAAAAAATGTTGTCGGCGCAATAGCCTAGTGGTTAGCACGACGACATATGGTGCGGTAGCACCTCAGGGCGTCCTGAGTTCGAATCCTGGCTCGAGGACATTTCCCGACACTACCCCCTCTCTGTCTCCCACTTTGCGTCCTGTCTGACTACTGTCCTATCTGATAAAGGCAAAAGGCCAAAAAATAAATCTTTAAAAAAAATATAAAAATAATAATAATAATAGTTCATGTTTTTTTAACACCAAATGTAACATATTAGAATGCATTTTAATAATGCACTGAGATTGTAAAATTCCTTGGAAAATTATTTACATTAATGAAATAGGACATTTAAAGACATGCATTATTATAAAAGATTTTTCTTTCAAATAGATATTTATCTAAATTATCTAATATAAATAGAGAATAATTTTTTTGGTAAAAGAAAAATCAAATAAATATACATTGTGGTTTTGATATAGTATGCAGCACGTCTGTTTTCATCATTAATAATAATAATAATATTAATAATAATAATATTTTTTTTGTTACTTATTAGCTCGAATTCTGCTTATTAATGATTTATGAAAAATGAAACAGAAAATTCTGACTATCCATAGCAGGAATAAGTGACATTTAACGTGTGTTAAGATAGAAATAAGTTATTTAAATTATAATAAAGATTATATAAAATAGCCTTTGCATTATTTTAAAATGTCTTTTGCCGATGGTACCAAAGGACCTCCATATAGGCACTAACAGCCACAACTGTGTAGCATACTTTAATGTACTTCAGAGAAAGCCATAATATGTCTCCTGTATTTCCATTGCATACCATTTTAAGGCATAGTACATTTTGTGCAATTGAGAGACCCTTCCATATAAAGCAATGCAAGATTTGCTGTTTCGACACCAGAAATGATTCATTTTTGTTTTGCCCCTAAAAGGAATGTTCAAATTGGTTCCACCCTCAGGTTATTCACAGTGTATGTGTTGAGACGTCTCTTACATCACTTACTGTGGTGTAATTAGATCTTTACATCATATAGCAGTCATCATGTGTGATGTATGACTCTCTCTGCGTTCAGTCGGTGTGCAGGAGCTGTGGTGCGTCGTCTGATCCGCTTCCCTTCACTGAGCTGGTGCACTATGTGTCCACCACTGCCCTCTGGTAAGTGCATCCAGCCAATGTACAGTTAAAGACAAAATTATTACCTCTGCTGTGAAAATTAGTTTGCTATCAAATATGTCCCAACTGCTGTTTAAAGGAGAGGATATTAAAGGGCTCCTATTTTACCTATCTCATATTTTTCCTATTTTTTCCTATTTTTTATTAAGATCCAGGAAAACAACACAATTTTAACAACGGCAATAATAAAATTCATTTATTCATTTTTTTTCCGGGGACGCCACAGCGCCACAACGGAATAAACCGCCAACTAATCCAGCACATGTTTTATGCAGTGGATGCCCTTCCAGCTGCAACCCATCACTGGGAAACACCCACACACTCTCATTCACACACATACACTACAGACAATTTAGCTTACCAATTCACCTATAGCGCATGTCTTTGGACTTGTGGGGGAAACAGGAGCACTCGGAGGAAACCCACGCCAACACGAGGAGAACATGCAAACTCCACACAGAAATGCCAACTGACCCAGCCGAGGCTTGAACCAGTGACCTTCTTGCTGTGATGCAATCGTGCTACCCACTGCGCCACCGTGACACCCATAATAAAATTGTACCAGTAAAAAAAACATTTAAGATAAATTATTCAGGAAAAATATTCAGTAAAATAAAATTCAGTTCAGTGAAATTTATTAATAATGTTGTTGTAATAATTGTTTTACTAATGGCTGTTTCTCTGTTGCTCTTTCTATGTGCTCCAGCCAACAGGTGTTGGATAGGAGAGATGAACGCTTGCGTCCAGAGACCTTTGGGGAGCTGCTTCAAGCCGCCAGCACCATTGGAGATCTGCGCAACTGTCCGGTGGGTGGATTAATCATGAACAAATGACAAACTCTTTCAGCCGTGAGAAATAAAATATAGTGAATATAAACATTACAAATAAAATATAGTATATAAAGTATAATATCACGGGCAGCTAGCTCTCTGCAACTCACATTGTCGCCCACTGAATCGAAGCAAGGCTGCGCCCGGTCAGTGCTTGGATGGGAGACCACATGGGAAAGCTAGGTTGCTGCCGGAAGTGGTGTTAGTGAGACCAGCAGTGGGCGCTCAGCCTGCGATTTGTATGAGTCCTAACGCCCCAGTATAGTGAAGAGGACTCTATACTGCGTCTTTCGGATGAGATGTTAAACCGAGGTCCTGAATCTGTGGTCGTTAAAAATCCCAGGATGTCCTTCGAAAAAGAGTAGGAGTTTAACCCCCAGCATGCTGGCCAAATTTGCCTACTGGCCTCTGTCCATCATGGCCTCCTAACCATCCCCATATCATAATTGGCTTCATCACTCTGTCACCTCTCCACCAATCAGCTGGTGTGTGGTGTGCGGTCTGGCGCAATATGGCTGTCGTCGCGTCATCCATCTGGATCCTGCACACTGGTGGTGGATGATTCCACCCCCCACCCCCCCAAAAAAAATATCATTCTGTAGGATTTTTATAAGCTCGTTGAAAAATAAGTCACAAATAAAGTCTTCATAAGTCACTTTTTTTTCATAATCCCATCCCCCCAGTTGCTACGCCCCTGCACACATATGCATGTACATGCAGACACACACACATACATAAAGATGCACGCATATACGCACACAAACACACATACTCACGTAACCATACACATCCACACATATACGCATACACATGCACACATAAGCACACACACAAACACGCATACATATATAAACAGACATACACATGTGCACACATCCATACATATACGCACACAAATACACATGTATTCAAACACATGGACACATACGCACAGTCATACACGCCTTTATACACATGCGAACATATGCATTTATGCACACACATCCACACATATACTTACAGATGAAAACACACACACTCTTCTAATCTGATGTTCTGCAAGTGTAACACCTCTGAAACCTGAGACCGGAATGTTCTTCTCGTGTATCAACACATTTTGCATTTTTAAACAGGCACAGTAGGAGGAAGTCACATCCTACTACAGTCTCTCTCGTAAAACAACACTGCAAACAGATCTTCATCTCGCTCAGTAAAGAGGAATCTTTTGGTTAGAATAACAGGGTTTTTGAGGAACTGTTTTAGTTTTGAATCAAATTTACATCGTGGGTGTAACAACAAGGATCCTTTTTTGTTTCGTCTTTTTTTAGGGTTTAATGTTCATCACTAGTAGAAAGAAAATTGCTTGTATATTATATTATATTATATTATAAATGACAATCATATTAGGATTAATTATAATATAAATAATTTAATAGTTTTTTTTTACTATTATTCATCTAGGTTAATCCAAATGTACTGTAGGGATAATTTCCAGTTTGAACCCAAAGAATGACCAGTCTGTCAGATGAAGAAGAGCCGGAGTCAGAGATTTAAATAAATAAAGTTTACTGAAGATAGTTTGCAGTTTCATCAGCAGAAGCCAGCTTCAACACTCGCAATGAGTTCCTAGGCCGCTCTGCTTGCAATCACAAATTAATAACAATTATACTCTCTACACCAGATCAGAAAGGGTGTGATTCAGGTAACAGGTTCCTATTGGTTAAAACAAAGATATACAATTCTAAATTCTTACGTCAATGCGGGGTCGTATCTGAATCCAGATAGGGATGGCGACAGGAGGCTTGGGTCAAGTTGCCCTTAGACAATTAAGAGCTGGTCTTAGACCTGTAGAACTGACCCATTGGATGCATATACACACACAAGAGACAATCTGTTATAAAAACCTAAGGTTGTTTCTTCGTATTCTCAGCTGTCTTCTCAAACTAGTTCAAAACTCTTATAAACAGCATTCAGACTGCTATATTCTTACTACACAAAGTCTATCTTGAATAAAAAGGAAAAGTAGCTGTAGGAATAACAATAATTATAGTTTTATCAAGTTAATTCAATTTGGTTTTGGAATTAAATATTTTAAATATTATAACTCTGTTTAAATGTTCTCTGTGTAGATTTGGCTATGGAAATTTGTGATGCAAAAAATAAAATAAATATTTAAACACCTACAGCGGAGAAAATAAGTATTGAACACGTCATCATTTTTCTCAGAAAACATATTTGTAAATGTGCTGTTGACTTGAAATTTCCCCCAGATGTTGGTAACAACCAAAGAAATCCATATATGCAAAGAAAACAAAACTAATTCATTTACAAATTAAGTTGTGTAATAAAACGAAATGACACAGGGGAAAAGTATTGAACACATGATGAAAGGGAGGTGTAGAAAGACAGTGATAGCCCAGACAGCTGCTGAAATCTTTCAGTTGTTAGAAAGCAAATCTCAGCTCTTCGTTATTGTAAATGAATATTTGCTGCATCAGTGTAACATCTACATTATCAGCAGGATGAAGATGAAACCAGGATGGACATTTCAGCAAGTCAGTGATCCAAAACACAGCCAAGGAGACTCTCAAATGCTTTCAGAGAAAGAAACTCAAGCTGTAGAATGGCCCAGCCAATCACCCGACTTAAGTTTATTAGAAAATACAAAATAAAGATCAGATTTGATAGACGAGACCCACAGAACCATTAAGATTTTTACACTGTTGAAGTCTGTGAAAAACTCACACCTGAGCAATGCATGTGACTTCATTCTCCATATGAGAGTCATCTTTAAGCTGCCAGCACCAAAAAAGCCTTTTGTATAAAGTATTAAATACATTTCAGTAGTTCAGCATTTTCTCCGTGTCATTCCATTGTTATTACACAGAACTCATTTTTCAGATTGTTTTGTTTTGTTTTGTTTTATGTTTGTATCGTTTTGGTTTTTACCAAAATCTGGTTCAATTCCATGTTAACAGCTCCTTTAGAAATATTATTTCCAGGAAAAAAACATGTGTTCAGTACTTATTTTCCCCACTGTATTTTAGTTTTAATTCATATTAAAAGTATAGTGTGCCTGACTATTAGCAAGAGTTAAATAATAAAAACAAAATTTTGTCTGTGTAATATCATTTTTTTTTTTTTAATGTGTGTGTGTGTGTATACATATATATTTACTTTTAATGACTGTGGGGGTTTTTTCACCATGGAAATTGCCAGGCTCAAGGGCTAGTGTTAAAACAAAGCAATTGTTTTATGTCTGTCCCCTCATTAGAGTAACTGTGGTCAGAGAATCAAGATCCGTCGTGTGCTGATGAACTCTCCGGAAATTGTGACCATTGGGTTTGTGTGGGACTCGGAGCAGTCCGACCTCACCGAAGACGTTATTCGATCTCTCGGACCACACCTCAACCTCTCAGGGGTAAGAATAACACTCCGATCCGCATGTTTCATTACAGTAGAGCTTGACCAATGACCTAAACTAGTAAAAACAATGCTGTGAAGAACATCTGTGCTCATGCAGAAGGAAAAAAAAACTTGACTTTTTTTTTTTTTTTTTTTTAAGTAACAAAAATAAAAGTACTTGCTGATGAATGTTTATTTTGCAAGAAAGTTGAATCACCAAAATGTGTCCTACTCTAATAACCACGCAGATAATTCATGTAATTCAAGTGGAATCATGTGAAGCCCATTCAGATCAATTAGCAAAATCAGTGAATCGTTTACTAGAGACTCACTCTGAATGGATCATTAGAATCAGTAGGTTGTTTACCGGCGATTTACTTTGAATAGATCATTTGATTCAGTGAGTTGTTTCTAGATACTCAATCTGAACGGATCATGTTGAATCAGTGTGAGTTGTTTACTGGAGACTCACTCTGAGTGGATCATTTTGAATCAGTGTGAGTTGTTTACTGGAGACTCACTCTGAATGGATCGTTTTGAATCAGTGAGTTGTTTACTGAGATTCACTCTGAATGGATCATGTTGAGTCAGTAAGTTGTTTACCAGAAGACTTACTTGGTTTGAATCATTTTGAATCAGTGAGTTGTTTACTGGAGACTCACTCTGAATGGATCATTAGAATCAGTAGGTTGTTTACCGGCGATTCACTTTGAATAGATAATTTAATTTAGTGAGTTGTTTCTAGATACTCAATCTGAATGGATCATGTTGAATCAGTGAGTTGTTTACTGGAGACTCACTCTGAAATGGATGATTTGAATCAGTGAGTTGTTTACCCAGAGACTCACTCTGAACTGATCACTTCAATCAGTGAGTTGTTTACCTGGA
>CAIGQV010019101.1:4772046-4789186 GCA_903798115.1 Danio jaintianensis
CAGACAGACAGACGGATACACAGACAGAGACAGACAGACAGACAGACCGATGGATGGATAGATAGATAGACAGACAGATGGATATACAGACAAAGACAGACAGACAGACAGACAGACCGATGAATAGATAGATAGACAGACAGATAGACAGATAGACAGACAAACAGACAGACAGACAGACAGAGAGACAGACAGATGGATATACAGACAGACAGACTGAAAAACAGACAAATAAATAGAGATAATAAACAGATAAATAGACAGACAGAGAGACAGACAGATCTCTGACCGCTGGTGTGGTTCTCCAGATAGCCGATGTATGGAGCTCTGAGGATGTGAAAGGTCAGATCTGCATCTGCAGTGTTTGTATCTTCAGCCTTCAGCTCTCTGGAGGAAATAAAGATCCCGTAGCGGCCATCTTTGAGGAGCTCCACTTTCCACAGGGTGTCCAGCACTGCCATCTGTGGAGCGGAGCTGTCCAGAGCTTCAATCTGTCACACACAAACACAAATTATAAGGTTGGAAAACAAAAAATCTGTCAAACATCTGTGTATGGTAAGCCTTACAAAGACATTAATGCATTACAATAATAATACTGATTACACTGACCTGCATTGTGAAGAAGACGGGTTTTGTCTGCACTCTCCCGTCCAGCATGAATCCTCTGTCTGTGCTGTCTGAGGCTGTGAAAGTGAAGCGGTCGATCTGAGAAGCTCCTCCAGAGTGTCTGTAGGCGACGTCCAGATCCTGCAGGTCCTGCTGGCTGAAATGAGTACCAGCGACCAGCGGCTGCCCCTTCAGGAGCAACTGTCCATACTGAGGGGTCTGGATCAGCCTGTAGCTCAGGGCGGACGCTGGACTGTCGGGGTCAGACAGGGATAAAACAGCAGTGGATAAAACAACCGTGGAGCCCTGAGGAACCCCCAGGCCGCTGTTATGCACCAGTGTGGGGAGAACTTTATCAGTCAGGTCCACTAAGATCTCCAGGGTGCCGTTACGAGTTGATATCCCATTGCTGACCATGAATCTATAGGGATGATGCAGACGGATGGATATTGTAAGCAAAAGGCTTAATTAGGAAAGATTATGGGACAGTAATTAAAACTGCATACGAATTATTGGGGGTTAATTTCTAGCTAGTTTATTGATACAATAATATTTACAATATGTAAAATAAATAAATAAAATAAAAATGCATATTTCACCCCAAAATAAATACATATTTAAAAAAAAATTTCATTTATGCATTTAAAACTATAAACAAAACAATACTGAATGTAACTGGATGTAAAATAAAAATGTAATATGTAAAATATTACTTTATATTTAAAAAATATTTTAATAGATAATATTTATTTATAGTTACAACACTAAAAAAAATTTCTGCTTAATTGCAAATATATTAAAATGGGAAATGGTTCAATTAATAAACAAATATAGGAATAAAAGGCAACACTGTGGCTCAGTGGTTAGCACTGTCGCCTCACAGCAAGAAGGTCGCTGGTTCGAGTCCTGGCTGGGTCAGTTGGCATTTCTGTGTGGCGTTTGCATGTTCTCCCCGTGTTGGCGTGGGTTTCCTCCGGGTGCTCCGGTTTCCCCCACAGTCCAAAGACATGCGCTATAGGTGAATTGAATAAACTAAATTGGCTGTAGTGTATGTGTGTGAATGAGAGTGTATGGATGTTTCCCAGTACTGGGTTGCAGCTAGAAGGGCATCCGCTGTGTAAAACATATGCTGGCGGTTCATTCTGCTGTGGCGACCCCTGATGAATAAAGAGACTAAGCCGAAGGAAAATGAATGAATATAGAAATAAATAAGATTATTAACATTATTGACCAATTAAAAGCATTTATTGCAGTGTGAACTGAGTGAGCCTTGCTGTTGTTTTAATTAAGATGTTGATATATGATCCTTGTGTTTTAGGTATATCATTTTTGTTTTGTTTGTCATATTATCTTAAAATTAGGCTTAAAATATGAAACGTGTTTCTGTATGGTCATCTTGGCCAGGACTCCCTAGAAGAAGAGATTTCTGTTAATCCTAATGGAACACTCCTGGAAAAATAAAGGATAAAGGATTATATGAGTGCAATTACATATATTATTATATTAATATTTAATTAGTTAAATACGGACCATTTAGTTGCATAATTGTCCTAAATCAGGTGTTAGTTTCATAATTAAGATTTTTTATATTTATTATTTATTATTATTATTATTTATCATTTTTTTATTATTTAGGATTTAAATAAGACATCATTTGCTGCAGACTTTTATATCAGTGGGATGAGGTATTTCCAACTGAACCTGAATACTGGGTTGGAGGCGGGGCTTTATTTTTGAGCTCCGCCTCTCGTCTTTCACTTGCTGCAAACTAACGGTTTGAGGGGTGTGGCTAAGCATTTTTAGCCCAATCTGAGATCAGAGCAGAATCAAATAGATTTTGATTAGGGATTATCAAAGCTTAACCTTCAATGATTAATTGTTCGCTTTAAGATGTGCGCTAGTGAAATAAACAATCCAAATTTTGATTGCATACAGACTTATAATCATTGAAAAAAAACAATTTGATAATTACCACAGATTGCCTCAGGGCTCGTATAGGTCTATAAAAGACTTTATACAGGGCTTCCATGAAACAGAAAGCAAAATAAATTAAATATTTATTCATATTTAAGATTTAAATATATATTTTTAAATGCTAATATTCTATGTAAATCAAATTCAAATTTTATTTGTCACATACAGACTCATACACAGTATGATATGCAGTGAAATGCTTACACAAACGCTCGCGACCATTAAAAAATAATAACAACAATAATAATAATAAAAGAATCTAAATTTGGAGAAATAGAAGTCATGCAATAGAAAACAAAAGCAAATATAAACTATTTAAAGACTTTTGATATAGAATATGTGGTTATAGAAAAAAAAATACAAAGTATAAAAATATAAAAGAACTATCTGTAAAAACAGAAACATAGAAGTGTTTCTAATACTTTCTAAAGTGCCTGGTGCATGAGAGAGCAAGGAGTGTATCCTCAGCTGATTCGAATGTTATCACTCGATTGAATGGGCGTTATCAGTGGTTATCAGCTGATAGATATGGGCCAGTTGGAACCTTCTGCGCCTACTGGTAGACTCAGAAGGCTGTTATCATCCATCCACATGGTTAATCAGCTACAGATCACATACGGCTGCGGCTGGAAGTTAACAAGAATTATTTATATTATTCATTAAATTTCCCATTAATTGTACTTTATTGACGTCTACCCCAACCCCAACCCTAAACCCAACCGTCACAGTAATGTAAAAACAGATCTGGATCTGGAGTCTTCTCTATTATTATAGCTGATTAACCATGTGGATGGATGATAACAGCCTTCTGAGTCTACCAGTAGGCACAGAAGGCCCCTACTGGCCCATATGTATCAGCTGATAACCACTGATAATGCCCATTCAATCGAGTGATAACATTCAAAGTGGGTGGTATCCTACAGGGTGGTTTGTCAAGCCCACTCACCTGAGTACACTAGAACTACACAATATATGCCAGGGTGTGTGCAAATGTGCATAAATATAATGCTATTCTAATTTGAAATTCTAATTTATTTAAGAAAAAGGAGTTGAAAATAAATGCAGACTGTATAGGGTGTATGCACAAGGCTCTTACTGCAGGCTCTCTCTGGGTGCCGTGGCTCTGTTATCATGGATGTAGCACACCAGGTTTGCTGCGATGTCCAGCTGACTGAAGGACTGAATCTGCACTCCACGGTGTTTGATGAGCTCCACGTGTCCATGAGCTGGAGGTGCAGTGATCACATACAGCAGCTCCTCCGGCTGGTCAGCACCGTCCACAGCCAGCAGGACGTCTGTAGTAAAAACCACACGATCTCCACGACTGACCCGCACAGGCTTCAGGAACAGCGCTATATCTCCTAAAGAGCAGCACAGGGGGACGACTTCAGCAAAAAAGGACGTATTTCAGTAGGAAAAAAACACATATGAGACCCTGGGCTACAAAATCAGTCAAAGAGTTGTTTTTTTTAATCATCTATACAGGAGCGGCACGATGGCTCAGTGGTTAGCACTGTCGCCTCACAGCAAGAAGGTCGCTGGTTCGAGTCCCGGCTGGGTCAGTTGGCATTTCTGTGTGGAGTTTGTATGTTCACCCGGGTTTCCTCCGGGTGCTCTGGTTTCCCCCACAGTCCAAAGACATGCGCTATAGGTGAATTGGATGAATTAAATTGATCATAGTGTATGAGTGTGTGTGTGAATGAGAGTGTATGGGTGTTTCCCAGTACTGGGTTGGAGCTAGAAGGGCATCCACTGCGTAAAACTTATGCTGGAATAGTTGGCGGATCATTCCGCTGTGGCAACCTCTGAAATAGAGACTAAGCCGAAGGAAAATGAATGAATCATCTGTACAGCTCAATAACTAAGCTTTCCATTGATGTATGGTTTGTTTGAATCAGTATTTGATATTTTAAAATCTGCAGATTTGGCTATTCCTACAAACATAACCATGCAACATAAGCAGTGTTGGGTAAGTCACTTTAAAAAAGTAATGAATTACTAATTACTAATTGCATCATTAAAACTGTATTTAAATTACATTTTTAATTATTATGATTCAAAAGTAACTCAGTAACTTAATAAGTTTTTTAATTACTCGACCCAACACTTCAAATTCAACTCATAAATGCACTACATACAGTACAAATCGCCACATAGACAATATAAATTAAACCCGACGATGACTTAAATCTGAGCCAAACACGACATTTTAGCTTTGTTAAAAAATGTAACACTTTAAGAATAATAAACATTATATGTATTAAAACACAAAACATTTCAAAGCAATGACACAATATTTCATGCATGCCAAATATTGATATAAGTTTCTCAAGCATGTCCAATTCATTCATTCATTCATTTTCCTTCGGCTTAGTCTCTATTTCAGAGGTTGCCACAGCAGAATGAACCACCAACTACTCTGGCATATGTTTTATGCAGCGGATGCCCTTCCAGCCACAACCCAGTACTGGGAAACACCCATACACTCTCACATTCACACACACACACTCATACACTATGGCCAATTTAGCTTATTCAATTCACCTATAGAGCATGTGTTTGGACTGTGGGGGAAACCGGAGCACCCGGAGGAAACCCACGCGAACACGGGGAGAACATGCAAACTGCACACAGAAATGTCAACTGGCCCAGTCAGGACTTGAACCTGCGACCTTCTTGCTGTGAGGTGACAATGCTAACCACTGATCCACCGTGCCACCCCAGCATGTTCAATCTACTTGATAAATAGATTACTCTGCTTCTCTTAATTGATTGATCCAGAGCTGTTGAATTTATGTACAGTATTTAAACAAGTACATTATAAGTAACTGTAATTAAATTACCTGAAAATGAAAAGTAACTTTGTAACTAATTACACCCAACACTGAACATAATACACCTTTTGCATTCCGGGATCACATATAGGACATGAAAGCGTACCTTTTTCCAGCTGTTTGACTGTGATGTGGAAGTGCTGAGCAGGAGAGTGGTTCTTCCCATCAAACAGGTGAAAGACAAAGAAATCGGCAGCAGGTTCCCCGGGATGAGCGGTGTGAAGGTAACGCAACAGATTCATATCCAGCAACTGCTGAGAGCAGTTCAGTCCTGCAGATACAGACAGCCAGTCTGAGCTCACCTGACAAACAGAAAACCATATAGAGTACATCAGTGGTTCATCTGGACTTGCTCAACACTTTATAACTCATGATACATACTGTAAATTTAAAGGAGGCCTATTATGTCACTTTTTACATGATGTAAAATAAGTCTTTGACCCTTTTAGGCTTTGATTCAAATTGGACCTGTTTTGGTGACTGTCGCTTTAAATTCACATGAGATTGGGCTCTTTTTAAAAGGAGACAGGAACAAACACAGCACACGTTTAGTTATACTGTGGTATTGTTGTGAAAATTAACTTTAACCCTTTATTCCCCACAGCCGAATCTCCATCTCTCAGTGAGAGTCATCTTCACGTCATGATCAATCCCATGATCCCTTGCACTCCGCTAGTGTTTGAAGGGAAAGGCGCGTTTACATTTTACTGGATCCGGCAGTTCATATTTGGCGATGTCTCGTATCGACGTCGATGCATGCAGGCAAAAGTTCCGAACACAAGACGATTCATTTATTCGACTCTGAGTCGACTCTTCCATTTAAGAATCAATAGTTTTAAACATGGTGCACTTTCAGATTTAAACCTCAGCTGGATGTTTTCATTCACTTAGAGCTGTGTTACACACTGCATGGAAGCTCATTTTCAAAAACTCATAATAGGGGCTCTTTAACTGACCTTTATCTGAATGACACCATGAGTCGGTAAGCTCTCGAACACATAGAGGATGTGGTCGGGAGGAGTATCTTCATCATGAGCACTGAGAACAGCACTGGAGATCAGCCTGGACTCACCAGCCTCCATCTCAATCCCAATGTTCCTGAGGAAACAAAGCAGATCTCTTTTGGTGCATGGATTTAATGAAGCCTTTAAGATTCATGATTTAACCCTTAAAGGGGGCCTATTATGCAAAAATCAGTTTTATAAGGGGTTTAATCACACTTGTGTAGCAACAGAGTGTGAATATCGCTAAGCTCTAATGGTAGATATTAATCAAATCTATTTTTTATAATCACACTTGACTGCAGAAACACTTTGATTGACATTCTCCCTTTGTACGTGTCATCAGAGGGGGAAAGCCCCGCCCATTAGTGACGATCTCTCGCTCATTACCATAAGACGTCAGTCTTGTTTTTGAATCTGCCACTATGCTGACACATAGGCGTTTGTAGCTCCGCCCTCTTTTGAAAAGAGCACAATCTCATTTGAATTTAACGTGACAGCTACCAAAACGGCAAAATTTGGATCAAAGCCAAAAAGGGGCAGTTTCAAAGAGTTATAAAAAGTTATTTCTGGTGTATTTTGAGCCGAAACTTCACGTACACACTCTAGGGACATCAGAGACTTATTTTACATCATGTAAAAAGGGGCATAATAGATCCCCTTAAAAAGACCAAGACAGCCACCCGTGGCTAAAAATAAGTGGTTTGTGTCTCTGGACAAATTGGCCATAGTTGTTGATCATCATGGTCCCTCATCCATGCTAGATCGGTTCAAAATGTTCTCTACTCAACCAATAAACATAGGGTTTTGTCTTGCGAAGCCCCAATCAACATGTTTTTGGGAAATTTGAACCATCGCAGAGTGAAATCAGGCACATATATGCATGCATGCAATGTCATGTTATCCTGTTTAAAATGATATACATGTATGTATGACCTGTATGACAAACAATTTTTTAAAAAAGCAGGCCAGTGAGGTGCCAACAAAAAAGCTCTAGGTCTTTAAAGTCGCCATGAAACAGAAGTTAAGATTGTCCTGTTTTCTGCTATGGTGACGTACATCTACTTAAAATGGTACTGAAATTAGAAAAACAATGTAGGGCGGTGCATGATTTAATTCTTTGGGAACCATTTGGATAGTTGAAAGACAGGCATTGTTAACAAACTGAAGGAAGATTGATGGATCAATTCAAAGCAGAAACAAGACACTAACTGATAGCCCCGCCCTAAAGGGATTCCATGTGACCAGGAAGTAAAGAAAAGTAGTTTTGAGGGGGATGGAAGGTTATGGTATTTCAGCTTGATCTCACGAGAAAACGTAAGTATTTTACGTTTTGTCAGTTTAGTGGCTAATTCGTACGAGTTCAGTCATACGAAAACGTACTATTTTAAAAAGGAGGCGTGGCACCCAACCCCACCCCTAAACCCAACCGTCATTGTGTGATGAGAAAATCATACTAAACTGTATAAATTAGATCGTACGAATTCATACGAATTAGCCACTAAATCAAAAAGTTACGAATTGCGTTGGGTTGGGTATTTGGTATTTGATTCAAGTTTATGAGGGCAAATTAATTTTTACAAAATAATGAAGTGCACAGATACATCATTTATAAAAAGAGCTACTATATACATTTAAAAATAAGAAGAGTAAATTTTGATTTCATGGCAACCTTAAGGGTTACATCATGTAATGAGTAAAAATCCAATCCACAGTCATGTTATAACAATTCAACAGATGAGTTATAACGTTATGACGCACGGATGAAACACAGCATGATTTATTTCACTGATATTCATCTGCACTTACCGTATGATTTGCGGCTCCTCATCATTGACAGGCAGTATTTTCACCTGCACATGTTTCTGGAGCTTGTGTTTTCCATCAGAGAGCTGAAGGATGAATTCATCCTGCTCGCTCTCAGAGTCATCATGCACATACATCAGAGTCATGCCTGAGAACAGAGAAACATTATAAACTTAAACATTATTCTCATGTAAATAGCCAAGACTCCTTGAAGAACATGGATGCAACCGAATGGGTGATTTTGTAATAGTACATATTGCGTCTCCTTGAATATTGTTTTTGAACCATATTATAGTAATATAATAGTTCAACTCTTTGTTTATGAACACTACAGCATACTATGGAATTCACTGTCATGAACTGATAAACTAGGGGCGTCACGGTAGCTCAGTGGTTAGCACTGCCGCCTCACAGCAAGAAGGCGAAGAAGGTCATTGGTTTGAGTCCCGGCTGGACCAGTTGGCATTTCTGTGTGGAGTTTGCATGTTCTCCCCGTGGTGGCGTGGGTTTCCACCGGGTGCTCCGGTTTCCCCCACATTCCAAAGACATGCGCTATAGGTGAATTGAATAAACTAAATTGTCCGTAGTGTATGAGTGTGTGCATGTGAGAGTGTATGGGTGTTTCCCAGTAATGGGTTGCAGCTGGAAGAGCATCCGCTGTGCTGGATAAGTTGGTGGTTCATTCTGCTGTGGCGACCCCTGATGAATAAAGTGACTAAGCTGAAGGAAAATTAATGAACTGATAAACTGTAATAAACACTGTAGCATACTTTACTTTTTACTACGGTAAACTGTGATGAATTGTAGTACAATATATAGTTGTAGAAAACGTAGCACGGGATAATTTGTTTATTACTACAGCTGATGTATAACCACGGTAACTATAGAATTACAACAGCACATTAATTCAAGTACTTCATTACAGTATTTACTATAAGTGTAATAAAGTATGAGTCAAAAAAATAAGTTGACAAGCACTGGCTTATATTTATATCTCAATTTTAGACTTGCCGCTCTTGAGGTCGTCCATGGAAAAATGCTGGACAGGCTCCTCAGCTCCACGCTTGTAATGTGAGACTTGATTTCTGTGTGGCAGACTGATGATAGAGCCGTGCTGAGGATTCTGGACAATCCTGAACATCAGACGCTCTCGGGGAACATCCAGATCCACCGCACTGATTACAGATGAGTCCAACTCTGTCCTGTCTCCTTCACAAACCTAAAGACAAAAACCTGTTATCACATCTGACTTCAGCAATGTTTCTGCATACAGATCACGCCAACTCTAGTTTTTGTTCAGTTTTGCAAATGTTTAACAAAAAAAAACGTTATTCAAGCACATTACATTGCAAAGTTCTGCAGATATTATGGGAACATTAAACAAAAATATTAAAATAAAATAGTAACAATTTCCCAGTGAGGGGTTGTGACTGGAAGGGCATCCGCTGCGTAAAACATATGCTGGATAAGTTGGCGGTTCATTCCGCTGTGGCGACCCCTGATTTATAAAGGGACTAAGGCGAAAAGAAAATAAATGAATGAAAATAGTAACAAAAATCATTAGATGAATGAAACGCTAGGGCTGCACGGTGGCGCAGTGGGTAGCACGTTCGCCTAACAGCAAGAAGGTCGCTGGTTCGAGCCTTGGCTGGGTCAGTTGGCGTTTCTGTGTGTTCTCCCCGTGTTGGCGTGGGTTTCCTCCGGGTGCTCCGGTTTCCCCCACAGTCCAAAGACATGTGGTATTGGTGAATTGGGTAAGTAGTGTATGTGTTTAAATGAGTGTGTATGGATGTTTCCCAGTGATGGGTTGCAGCTGGAAGGGCATCCGCTGCGTAAAACATATGCTGGATAAGTTGGTGGTTCATTCCGCTGTGGCGACCCCAGATTAGTAAAGGGACTAAGCTGAAAAGAAAATGAATGAATGAAACACTGAAAACATTGCATTTATAGTGAAGTGAAGTGAAGTGAAGTGTAGTGTGGCCAAGTATGGTGTCCCATACTTGGAATTTGTGCTCTGCATTTAACCCATCCAAGTGCACACACACAGTTAGTGAACACACACATACCGTGAACACACACCCGGAGCAGTGGTTTTTTTTAAAAAAAAACAGCCAATAGTGTTTTGTTTTATCACAGCTCTGCCAATGAGAGTGGTTGAGCTCAAGTGCATAAAATAAAACGCAAATGAGAAGGGGGCGGGGCATGTCACATACTAGAGAGCATTTGATTGGCCAAGATTTGATGAGAAACTGAAGTAAAAAAAAACGTTGATCCATTTAGGCGGAAGTGACAAACTACAAGCTTTACATGTTTATATCGCTTTTATATCTTCTAAACGCGAATTTTGTTTATGTTTTGTACCACACTAGCTTATAGATATCCTTGAAGACTAACATACTATTACTAACATCTAAAAAAAATTATTTTAATTTGACTGGACCTTTAAAGGCAAGCAAAGGCAAAGTTTCTCAGGGAACGCAAAAGCTTTGCGAGAGAACGCAAAAACATACAAAAATATATTTTTTAGGCAGGAATATTTCCTGTTAGCGGAGAATTACAGAATCTCCCTGTGACCCACCGTGATGTTTTGGGTCTGGAAGTCTGGAATCTCGTCATTGGTTGGACTGATGATGATGTAAAGCGGGACTGGAGACGACTGCTGTTTCCCATCAGACACCTGCAGCATGAGCTGGTCAGTGGTGGGCTCCATCCTCTGGTGTCTGGACTGAACATAGTTAATGTGTCCATCCAACACATCCCTGTAGGTGAACGAGGCTGAACGAGGAACAACAACATGGTTATTTCACCATAGGATCCAATACACTTATTTATTACACAGCATTCTGAAATGCTCGATTCTGATTGGTCTCTAATACTATACTTTAAGATTCTGTCTATTATTTTACAATTAAAATTGTAAGAAGTTTATAGAAGTTTCTTGTTTATCAAGCTTTCAAAAAGTAAATATAATGGCTTTTCATATAAAGATTTAGAATATATATTAAATATAAAACTAGCAATTTCTCGCAGAATTGTTAGATGTAAACTCGAAACTGTGAGTTATTAAGTTAGACTTGTGAGATTTAATCACAATTTCTGATCCATTATTGGGATGCAATATATCCATTTATTACACAGCATTCTGAAATGCTCGATTCTGATTAGTCACTGAAATTATGCTTTAAGATTCTATTAATTTACAATTTAAAAAAAGTAGTGGTATGTACAAGTGGTATACCAACTATAATAATAGTTGGTAAAAACATTAAGTACATGTGGCCATCAGACTGCTTCTCCACAAACAAGGAGAGGGAGAAAAGCACAAGATATTGTCTCAGAAAAACGATTCCAGAAATGTCATCTTGCATGATATCGCCATCAAATTTAAAACATATACTCAGGAGATGTGTGGCTTTTAATTTATTATTATTATTTACTTATGATCCTAGTAGACCTAATAATGAGGTAATTTACTACCAGTCATTACAAAAAATACCCCTTCAGAGTGATGTACAATGATAAATTACACCCAGACGGTTTTTATGGCAGAATAAAGTAAGACAGGATTATTTAATCTGCAAAAACAACCTCCTGGATGTACTTTAATCCACTTATTTCACAGCTGCTTGCCACAAAACATAACAATTAAACACAAAACATTGTTCTGAGCCATTATAGTTTATTAATTCTTTAATTAAACCCAAAGCTGACAGGAACGAAAACGGCCGAATGGAGCATACACTAGCCTACGTATTAAGCAGTCACAAGATGGCACCAAACAGTCAAAAACAGCAAGGAGAAAGACAAGCATATAAATATGGACTTGACCGTATTCACTGATGGTGAACATGATTCAAAGTACCCATATGAGCCTGTGTTATGCAGCGGTTGTTATCTAGGAATAACATATCTTGCAATATCGCAATTGACCAATCAGAATCAAGTATTCCAGACAGCCGTGTAAAACAAATCTGCAATAACAATCTCTTACAGAATATAAACCAAGATCAAATATGCCAATTTTAGCAGAGTAAAATTGGCCCGTCTACACAAGGACGCTTCTTGCTCGTGCTCTTCTTCGACGTTTAATGCCTCGTGACTAAACAAAGGGCGCCAATGTGATCATGCACACCAATGCACAAAATGCCAGGGATAAAAGGACAAGTTCTTTAAGCGCCATCTAAGGTCAAGGGGTAATTTTGCGAGTTCACTCTGCTCAACGGCAATGAAAAGCACCTGGGTTTGAATGCAGAAAAACATCTTGAGAGAATGCTGACGATAAACATGAGCTAAAAGCATCCCGGTGTGTATGAGCCTTAATGTTTCAAAACGGCAGTTCTCAAAATCAGTGAAATAACAGAACTGACTCACCAATACTGATTCCCACGTTGCTCTTTTCAAATCCTGGACTGGGCAGGATGTTTTCTATGTAGCCAAAGTGTGGAGGAGAAACCAGGATGAGCTGAAGATCCTCAGGCGCAGAGTCCTGGTCTTCAACAGTCAGATGGGTCACAGCGATGGAGGCTGATCCACCCTCATCCACCATAAACACCTCGCCTGGTGGAGAAAACTCTGGTTATCAACCCAAACATCCACATACGAGGAGCAAAGGCTAAAGTACGACCACAGAAGAAAACAGAAGTGTGTTTAATTATGCTTTAGATACCCTATTTAACCCTTGTATATTGTTCAAATTGACTACCCTTTCTTTGTGTTGGTGCCTGTTTTTGCCCCATTGACTTCTATTATAACCACATTTTTTGATTACAAAGCTTTGACAGCATATAATCATGCATTCTTGATTGTTGCTGGTTTTCCCTGTTGGGAAGAGGTCAGATTTGTCATTTTTACTATTGATCATCAGTTAGCAGCATTAGCCCTTGAGATAGGCCTGTGCAAAAAAGTTTCTGGCTTTTTTATGGAGTTTTATGGAGTGTGTAAGGGTCTTTCTGTCGCACACACACACTATACTAACTCCGTATAAAAGCCAGAAACTATGCTTTTTTGCACTGTAAATGATGATAAACCGTAAAAATCATAAAATGGAAAATAGTTTGCCCTGGTCAGAATCTGAAATAATAATAACAATTATAAGTATATAAATATTATTTGACCTGCAACCACCCCCTGCTACATTTTTTATATGATTTTAAAAATAAACAAATTAATACATATCTAAACTAAATGAGGGCGTCACGGTGGCGCAGTGGGTAGCACGATTGCCTCACAGCAAGAAGGTCGCTGGTCCGAGCCTCGGCTGGGTCAGTTGGCATTTCTGTGTAGAGTTTGCATGTTCAAAGACATAAGGTATAGGTGAATTGGGTAAGCTAAATTGTCTGTAGTGTATGTGTGTGAATGAGTGTGTATGGATGTTTCCCAGTGAAAGGTTGCAGCTGGAAGGGCATCCGCTGCGTGAAACATATGCTGGATAGGTTGGCGGTTCACTCCGCTGTGGCGACCCCAGATTAATAAAGGGACTAAGCCGAAAAGAAAATGAATGAATGAATGAACTAAATGAAATTTAATATTAAAAAATATATATTACATGTACGAAAACATTGCATTCAGTTCATATTTACTTTTTTTTTTTTTAAAGTATGATATTTTTATAACAAGTGTATTAAAGTCATACCATAGTCTACAATAAAGATTAGAGATGAGACAGTTCATGAAAAAAAAAAAACGTTCGGTTTTCTTGTGACGTTTTTTTTACCATGTTTTGGTATCTATAATGTACTTTAAGTTGATGTATGGTATTTCTAAATGTATTCAAGCGTTACAATATGGGATTTTTTTCCAATGTAAACCAAATTAAACAGAAAACCGTGACCACAGAGCCAATATACAAACCGAACAGACACATTTATTTGAACCATCCCACCACTAATAAAGATACTAGGAATTAATTTGAATTTATTAAATTTAAGCAAATCAAAGTAAGCTTTATATTACCTATATTACTATTATATAATTTACAAACACACTTTCTGCAATTCCTTCATTCACGGTACACTGAAAAAAATGATTCGCTGGATTTACTGCATTTTTTTTAAGGTAAGTGGTTGCAAACAATTTATATGGGCTGAATTTAAACAAACAAATTAAGTTACATTTAATCTGTTTGTTTAAATTCAGCCCAAATAAATAGTTTGCAACCACTTACCTTAAAAAAAATGAATAAATCCGATGAATCATTTTTTTCAGTGTATATACATAAACATTATTATAACTTATATATAAATATATATAATTGTTTTGGGAAAATCCTTACCAGTAGCAATAGATGGTGGCTGGTTGTTGACAGGATAAACGGTGATATTAAGGTCATAGACAGGCAGAGAGTTTTGTGTGTTGAATAATGTGTCTCTTTCACTGCAACATGGAGATATTGGCTCCGTTTCTCCATCAGAGATCACAAACGTGATGACGTCATGACGTGGACGAAGCCCAATCTCTTGTCCTTGAGTGTATAAGTGACATAACATTGTTATTGTGGGGAGTTTTATTCATAATTAAACAAAATAGAGCAAATGGCATATACCCTCGTGGAAAAATAATTTTATATATATATTAAAAAACTAAATTAAAAACTAAAAAGTTACCTTTCCTTGCTTCATGTTTTCCCAACACAAATCGATTGTGTGGAACCTGGCATTTTTTACAGCGTAGCATGAATTGTACATTAGATAAAAGTGCGACCATTCTAACCTGTGTGTCTGTAGGAAATGAAACCAGCGTTTAGATCTGCTTGAATGAAGCGGTCCACAATGATGCCGTTTCTCTGAACGACTCCATGATACGGCTGTCGAGCAATCATATACATGAGAGATCGATCATCGCTGTCTGGATCTGTGGCACAGATGTACTCGACGGTAATGAGCACTTCTTGACCCTCTGCACACCACAGCATGGGTTTCAGACCTGCCATTAAAACTGGCACCTCATCGTTGACCAGCGTCACCTAAAAGTCATGCATGTGTTTAGTGTAAATGATGTTATTTAGATTTAAATACAGTCATTCTGAGATGTATCTCCTTTACCTTGATATGTAATATGAAATCAGCAGTATTTGTGCCATCCGTAGCAAAGAATTTAATTTCATCACGTTCTGTCTCAGAACTGTCGTGACAATATCTGTCGAGACAAAACAGTCAAGAGATAAAGATAACGTTGGGTAAAAATAACATAACATCACAAAGCAAGTTTAACTCTGCTTAAAAAGAATAAAATAAACAAGTAAATAACAGGGTGAGAATGTGGTAAAATCTGAAAACGTGGTAAAAGTCAGGCGAGGGCTTTTCTTTTTCGGGATTGCTTTTTAAAACTGTCGGTTGGGTTAAGGGGAGGGGGTGGGTGCTGGTCAATCGGTGCTTATGAAAACACTATTGGTTGGGTTTAGGGAAGGAGGAGGGTGGGTCAGTTGATCGATTGGTCAGTCAGTCAGTCAGTTGACAGCAGCCTCTGGTGGATTTATGCGAGAACAGCAGGCGCGAATGGCACTCGCGAGAGAAATTTGAGATCTCAAAAAGCGCACACAGCGGCCTCTGGTGGATTCGCGAAAACAAAAACTGCAAAAAAAACATACCTCCTGGGACGTATTTGGCACTCTCCAGAAATGTATATAGGGGTATGTAATAAGAATGAGCCTGGGTTGATTTAAATATAAGAAATTATAACATTTATAGTTTTAACAAAGATTAATTTGATTTATTTTTATACAATAAAGACTATGCAGAGTTATTTATTTACATTTTGTTATTCAGTAGCAGAATACAATTAAGACAATTCAGAAAACACTGTCTGTTTCATTTATGCAGATTAACTGTCCTACAAAATCATCCCAATCAGTATAAAATGATGAATTCTTTCCACATTGAGCTATTCAGGTCATCTAGTGAAACGATATTCATATTGCAATACATAACGCATAAAAAAAAAAAAATAATTGCAATGTCAGATTTTTTCTTTTTGCAGCTTTATTTTACCCTACTTTCTGTTCAACGGAGAGAAGAATTTATTTTAGTAACTAATTTCTTATCACTGATTTATTTTATCTTTGCCATGATGACAGTACGTAATATTTAGGCAAATCATTGTGTTGCGACCCCAAAATGTCTATGGCTGAGGTTGAACAGAAGTTAAAAAAAATAAATAAATAAACAGTTAGCAGGTAATGATTTAATGACCTTAAGGTTCTTTTATTGTGAGAAAAGGGGAATAAAGTTTGTATTTGACAGAAAATAGAGAAAAGGAGCGCAAACAGAATAGCTTCAGGGTTGAGCAAGGCCAAAATAACTCCACCTCGAAGATAACTTACCTAATAGAACCAAATGAAATGCAGAAAATAAATTACAGATACTACCCTTACTCCTTAACTAAACCAAGAAACAGGAGAAAACATCAATTCAAAATAAATGGCGCTCAGCCCCTACGGCGCTCAGTTTAGCTTTTAAGCAGTAAATAATAAAAAATTATAAATAAATATTTAAATTAAGAATTAAATTTAAAATAAAATAAAATAAAATAAAATAAAATAAAATAAAATTTCATTTCATTTCATTTCATTTCATTTCATTTCATTTAATAATTGCTGTTCATTTATTCACCCTCAGGTCCTCAGGAATATGTGGTCTTTGGTGATTCATACCGAGACTTTCAGAGTAAAAACAAAACACCTATATAGGCTAAATAAAATGAAGATGTGATCTCACGTGTGAGTTGACACAAGTTTTTCATATAGATTATAACATCTAAGATAAACATAATTATTTTGATGAAGAATACAACACATGTATTTCCTCTTTGTTGTAAACAAATGTGACCCGAGACCACAAATTAGTTGTAAGTGTCAATTGTTTATATAATTATATATCATTTTAATTTATATATATATATATATATATATAATATAATTATATT
>CAIGQV010019101.1:4789586-4846094 GCA_903798115.1 Danio jaintianensis
ATATATAATAAGCTTTCCATTGATGTATGGTTTGTAATATTTTGCAACCATATTTAGTCAAGATACAACTAATCTATTAATCTGAAGGTTTAAAAAAAATCCAAATTCTTTTTACTTTACTTCTTAGCAATGCAGATTACTAATCAAAAATTCAGATGTGATATATTTACATTTACATTTACATTACATTTATATTTGAAATTTACAAAATGTCTTTCTGGAACATGATCTTTACTTAATCTTCTACTGATTTTTGGCTTAAATGAAAAATCAGTAATTTTGACCCATACAAAACACTACTGTGTTTTTTTTTTTTAGGTTTTTTAAGTGTTACTAAAAAAAAAAAAAATGATGAGGAACCACATCTGACCTAACTTTTAGGCTTTTCAGATCCCTCACAGTGAAAGTCTGGCTTGGACTCATGAGTTTGCCATCCAGATACACACTGCCATGCTGAGGTCCAGTCTTCAGCTCCACGTGTATTGAGTCCTGCAGTGAGTCCTGGTCAGAGAGACGCATGTGGTCTTCAGTGACCCAGATCTCTCCTCCTTCATCCACCGTCAGCAGCTTCACTCGCACCTGAACACCACAGCAGACACCTCTATATGTAAGTAAAATATTACTCCAGAATAAAAGGATTTCTTTGATTATAGTATTAAAGTGTTAGTTCACCCAAAAATATAATGTCTGTTATTAATTACTCACCCTCACGTCATTCCAACCCCCTGAGAGCTTTGTTCATCTTCAAAACACAAATGAAGATATTTTAGATAAAATCCTGGAGCTCTCTCATCTTCCTTAGACAGCAATGGTTTCGAGATGTTCAAAGAAAAGAAACCGAAAATGCTCCATGTGACTTCAGTGGTTGAACTATATTCATACGAAACTCCAAGGACAATTTTGTGTGCCAAAAACTGTATGACTTTCTTCTCCAATGTCGTTTGCACATTTACTACAGACAATATGGGGCTCTATTTGAACAATCTAAGCACTTGGTCTAAAGCGCATGGAGCAGGGTGTGTCTGAATCCACTTTTGCTACTTTAAAGTTTAGAAAAACGGTCTGCACACCCAGCACATGGTCTAAAGGGGTTGTCCTTATTCTCTTAATGAGTTATTGGTGTGCTTTGGGTGTATTAAACCAATCAAAGTGTCATCTCCCATTCCCTTTAAGAGTAGTTGTGGTCACACAATGGCGAATTCACTATTTACATGGCAGATTTTGTAATTGAAAAAACTGAATGCTTCACTAGCAAGGAAGCAGATCTGCAATTTGCCAATATCATTTATCACTACTGCTGATAGGTGGGTGGGCTAATTTTGATACATTCAATAACTATCCATTATGATATGTAGGCATTTTTATATTTATGCAGACAATAATAATCTTGTACATTTTAATTCTTTACTTTTTTATATTTAAAGATGCCGCTGCACATCCCTGTGTGTGTAATAAGCAACGTGTACATGCATTTTGAACTATAATTAGTCTATCACTAATGCACTCTTTAAATAACAACAACAAAAAACTGTGCCATTGACTTTAGAGCAGCTTTTAGTTTATCAAAGGTATTTTAATTGCCTCAAAATAGCAATGAGTCAAAACAAAGCCTTGACACACCTTCTTTACAGACCAGCATGCCCATGGGTGCACAAATTAATGCACTTGTTATTTAAACGATGTGGTGCAAGGCTTGAAAATAGCACCTGTGCCTGGCTAAAACTAGCAAAAAGCATTTGTGTTGGGCCTGGCGCCATATTGCACCCATGATAGGGCCCATGATGTTTGTGTGTCACACTGCTGACTCTAATGGGAATAGTCATACAGCCCATAGTAAACACATAGACGACGAAAAAGAAAAGTCACTGGCGAACAAAGTCATATTTATAGGTTTTTTTTTAGGGGGGTGCACAAAAATGTTCGTGGAGCTTCATATGATTACTGTTCAACCACTGAAGTCACACTGAATGTTTTGACAATGTTTTTGGTTCTTTTTCAGGACTTTGACCATCTCTGGACCATTGCTGTCAACGGAGGATGAGAGAGCTCTCCGATTTGATCTAAATAATTTAAATTTGTGTTCTAAGGATGAACAAAGCTCTCAGGGAATTAGACCAACGTGAGGGTGAGAAATTTTAAACTCACTGTAAATGAGGACTATTGTACCTCTGGAGCCTGGTTATCCACTGGCAGAACCGTTACGTTAAAGCAGATCCCGGTGGTCGTGCTGCCTTGCTGGTTGGTCACTGACAGGACAAACTGGATGTGCTGAGGGTACGGTCCGATGTCCAGGATGGGGGGCATGTACGCCACTTTCATGTAGTTGACTGCGTGCTACAGACACATCCAAGAGGATAGTGTACAGCTTCAGTTGCTTTTGATAAAATTAAATGTTAAAGATGCTTTATGTACTTTTTTGACACTTCTAAAGCATAAAAATGCAATACTATGTTTGCAGATATTTCAGAAACATGCTAAGTGAACATACTTGTTTATCTGAAAAACAATGCTTGAGTTAGTTATGCTCCTTTGAAAATATACGTTCAGTGTCGAAGTGTCTGTTTTTGTTTTGGTCTCTATAACCAGCCCACTGCCAGTTTTCCCAATTACATTTGGGTTTGCATGATGGAAAACATAGCGTATTTCATTTCAGTCTTCAAGGCTGCCTCAATGTATGCAGCCGCGGCTTAAAATGTGACCTTCGGAGGACAGTAGCAGCCTCCAAAATGAGACGCAGAGTTATAGAAATCCACATGAGGTGGTTTTTAATTAGCAACTAATGTAAATATCCAACCCAGGCTCATTCTGAAAACGTACCGCTATATACATTTCTGGAGAGCGCCAAATACGTCCCAGGAGGTATGTTTTATTGCAGTTTTTATTTTCACGAATCCACCAGAGGCCGCTGTGTATGCTTTTTAAGATCTCAAATTTCTCTTGCGGTGCCATTCACACCTGCTGTTCACACGTAAATCCACCAGAGGCTGCTGTCAACTGACTGACTGACAGACCAATCGACTGACCCACCCTCCCCTTCCCTAAACCCAACCGATAGTGTTTTCAGAAGCACCGATTGACCCGCCCACCCACTTCCCTTAACCTAACCGACAATTTTAAAAAGCAATCCAGAAAAAGAAAAGCCCTCGACTGATTTGTACCGTGTTTTCAGATTTTACCACATTCTCACCATGTTATTTACTTGTTTATTTTATTTTTTGGATTCTATTTTTGCCTTACCTGCTTTCTGGAACCATTGTTCATTGAATTCGAACCCTGTCGTCGTGGTCAGCTCCTCTCTGCGTCTCAAGTCTGCTGATGTACATGGCGAGCTCCTGGACAAACTGGTAACAGCAGGAAAGCCGTCCATACGGAGGTAAGCAGTCAGCTGGTAAGCTCAAAAATGAACGCCGTCATACCGCCTCGTAGCGTTTGTTTTAAAGATGAAATGCAGCCATATGTACTTCTGGCTACATAATTCGCGATCTCCAGAAATGTATATAGGGCTACGTTTTCAGAATGAGCCTATGTTGTAAATATCACAAATGTGAACATTAGCTGAGCAGCTTACAGTGTAAGATTCGATCTTCAGGACCCTTGTTACTGTTGGGGTTGTCAATCGGGCAACCTTCTTGTGCATTGAGTGGTAGGAGAGGGGGATGGTTGAATAAAACCCTCTCCAATATTTTGAATTTGGACTGCAATACCTAGTTCAACAACTAGGTGTCAATCCTACGTACTGCACTTTTAAACCCAAGCTCAGAGTGTTTACCTGTGTGAAAAGTCTCAGCATCGGCGCACTTGAGTCTTTTTTAAATTTTGGGATGCTGTCGACCAGAAACAACCTTCCTGCATCAGACCCTCTGAAAATTAAAACATTCAAGTCAAACATGTCATGTCAAATTCTGCAGGTGACTTTTTAAAATGTCCTGTTGGGAAAATGTGTGTTTTTTTATGCAAAGTGGTTTATTTTATACCCATAGGTGGTGGTGTAGAAAGGTGGGGTGGTGACGGTGTATGTAAGCTCACTATCTGGAGACTCCAAATCTACAAAGTGGAGTTGATGCTTGGTCAAATAGACAACATCAGTTTCATTGATGACCAAGTGTCTCGATACACCCGGAGATTCTTGTGGAGGCTGATCAGGCACTGGCTGGATCTGAATTACAACGACCTGAAAAAAATTATTATTAACCTAATTATTGAAGAATCATAAGAAAAAACAAATAGTCTAGTTTACACCTGATTGACTACTAGAATACCCCTACTATGGACCCTTTTCACATTTCCGGGTTTCTCAACAGCGGAAGTCATCACAGTTGGGTAAATTTAGAGTGCAGTGAATGACAGAGTACAACAAATCATTTTTTTACAATCCTATTTGCTGAAATAATAAAAGAAAAAATAAACGACTGCATTATCAAGACTTTCAGAAAAAGGAAAAAAAATAGTGTGAGACTGATAACGGCAGCCAGAGGAGAGAACAATGTCAAATTTACTCTCCTGACCCATAGACACTGCATTAAGCGAAATAATTTGTTTTTTGTAAATTGATGCAAATATGATATAAATACATACATAAATATATATAAATATATATATTTTTTATCTAAATATTAAAAACTTCCAATGATTTAAGATGCTGATGACCATCTTGTGAAAAGGGTTCATTAAATACATTGATGGAGATACTGCATTGATCGCTGAATATTATTGTATTACCTGAGGCTCTGAAAGGTTAGGAGGGTCATGAAAGTCAGACAACACCACCTCAAAAGAGTCGTCAAACACCTCACTGCCTGAGTGCCGATAATAGATGATGGAATGGAAGAGGTCCTTCTGAAGAAAACGGCTCACAGGGTATCCTGCACAATAATGCAAATAATTGGAGTATTGTTTACATTTCATTGATTCGTTTTCCTTCGGCTTAGTCTCTGATTTATCCGAGGTCGCCACAGCGGAATGAACCGCCAACTATTCCAGTATATGTTTTACACAGCGGATGCCCTTCCAGTACTGGCAAACACCCACACATACTCATTCACACACACAGACTCATACAATACAGCTAATTTAGTTCATCCAATTCACCTATAGCGCATGTGTTTAAACTGTGGGGGAAACCGGAGCACCCGGAGGAAACCCACGCCAACACGGGGAGAACATGCAAACTCCACACAGAAATGCCAACTGACCCAGCCGGGACTCGAACCAGTGACCTTCTTGCTGTGAGGCGACAGTGCTAACCACTGAGCCACCGTGCTGCTGTTTATAGTTATTTGAGTATTGTTTATAGTTTGAATTTGTATTTTCATTGTACGGCCTTTAACATCTGACCAACGGACCACCAATGAAAACTAGTCTTTGGGCTAATTTGGGGAAATTTAGGTTCTTGGGGAATGTTGATTAATGAACACTCTCTCTGGTTGTGAAATTAATAAATAAGGGCGTCATGGTGGCGCAGTGTGTAGCACGATCGCCTCACAGCAAAAAGGTGTCCAAAAACATGCGGTACAGGTGAATTGGGTAAGCTAAATTGTCCGTACTGTATGTGTGTGAATGAGTGTGTATGGATGTTTCCCAGTGATGGGTTGCAGCTGGAAGGGCATCCGCTGCGTAAAACATATGCTGGATTAGTTGGCGGTTCATTCCGCTGTGGCGACCCCAGATTAATAAAGGGACTAAGCCGAAAAGAAAATGAATGAATGAATAAATAAATAAATAAATAAATAAATAAAAAAGCATAAATAATAAACTCCCCTGTACACCGTAAAAAATGTTGCTGCCTTAAATATTTTGGATGAATCAAATTGGCTTCTCTAGTCATCTCAACTTACATCAATCAAACTGACTAAACATTAAGCTTAACTTTGCATAAGTTAAAAAATGCTGTTAAAAACCTGATTGACTTACTAAATTAAGTAAAAGTAACATAAAAACATTTGTTGTCATGACTTTTTGTCATATCATTTTTTAAAGTGTAGTTCGCAACCTACCTGCACCAACCCCCAAGCCTTAGAAAAATAGCTGTATGGTTATTCCTTTAAGAATTACAGTAGGTGTTTCTTAGGCATTAATTTTTCATTCATACATTTTCCTTTGGCTTAGTCCTTCTATTCATCAGGGCTCGCCACAGTGGAATGAACTGCCAACTTATCCAGCATATGTTTTACGCAGCGGATGCCCTTCCAGCTGCAACCCATCACTGGGAAACATCCACACACACTCATTCACACACATACACTACGGACAATTTAGCTTACCCAATTCACCTGTACCGCATGTCTTTGGACTTGTGGGGGAAACCGGAGCACCCGGAGGAAACCCACGCGAACACGGGGAGAACATGCAAACTCCACACAGAAACGCCAACTGACCCAGCCGAGGCTCGAACCAGCGACCTTCTTGCTGTGAGGCAAACGTGCTACCCACTGTGCCACCGTGCAGCCCACATTTGACAATAGTGTCATTTTATTTAGTCCAAAATGCTAAATTTAATTATTTAACGTAACTATAAAATCCAAATATTATTATTATTACTCAGATTGCACTATTATTATTATCCAGGACCGCATTATTATAATTTGTTCAGTACTCCAATATTTTGGACAATACAGAATTTTACTAATGCACTTATATTCTTTTAATGTATATATCGTCATATTAAGGTGGTTAAATGGACATTACCAGGTACTTGTTAGGGTGTTCTGAGTGGTTAATAGTTAATGAGTAATATTTACATTTACATTTAGTCATTTAGCAGATTTGTCCAAAGCAACTTACAATTTAAGAGGCATTCAGCAATTCAGCAAGAAGAGGTAATACACACAACAAGTGCTAGTTATACAAAGAAACTGTTAGTGCTCAGAGAATAAAGTGCTAAGTGTTTATTTTATAGAGAGAAGAATGTTTCTACAGGTGGTTTGTCAAGCCCACTCACCTGTGTGAGGCACATTTCATAAATGCACAATGGTTTTAGAAATATGGAGTGATTATAAGAAAATGTCTGGTGCAAATGTGCTAAACTGGTGCAAGTGTTGGCTAAAGTGTCAGAAAGATGAAAGAGTGTGTTTTCTACAGGTGGTTTATCAAGCCCACTCACCCATGTGAGACACTCTGAATTGCATAATGTTTTGAATTTGTCTTGTGGGTGTCGTATTTATTGATTTGCTATTGTATTAAACGAATATTTACATTCATCCCTTTTTCTCACCAGTGATCCCAGGTCCTGGCATCTTCATGATTTCTCCAGCCTGTGGAGCTCTGGTGACGTTGAACATGATGTAGTCATCACTGGAGTCCATGTCGCAGGCCTGCAGGATGGATCCTCTCAGCAGAGCCGACTGGCCTTCAGAAAGCTCCAGCAGCATGTTGGTAATGAGGAACGGCGGACTGTCATCTTTGGGCAGGATGTTGATGGGAAACTTGTGTCTAGTTTGATGTAAGCCATCAGTGATCCGGAAGACTATATAATCTTTAGTAGTGTCGCTGTCATCATGGTGGTAATGTACGACACCGCTTTTAATATCATTCACGTTGAACATGAAGCCTTTTCCACCTGGCATACAGACAAACATACAGTAGAAATCAAAAAATTTTGAGTGAAAAGATATGACTAAATTATATTAAAGGCACAGTGTGTCATTTTGGCCACTAGAGGGCTTGTATTCACAATAAACAAAGGAGTAGTTTGATGATGCCTTGACTGAGTGTGGAATCATGGGAGTTGTGGTCTTCATTACATCCTATGGGACTCCTGCAGAAATCATGCTGATGGATGAGCTAAAGTATTGAACACTTATCATCATGGTAGTATGAAGCAGAGTAAAGCTGAAAGAAGTGAAAAGAGAGAAACACTGAAGCAATTGCTGATGAGAGATGAACTCAATGGGGCACTAAAGCAGTGGAACTTTTAATATGCCACAGTCCAACGCTTCCGGTTCTTCAGCTCGTGATCATGTGAAGAAAAAGCAAAGCTGTTTTATCAGTCTAAATATACTTTAGGCTTCAGTTATAATGCTGTTTTGTGCAGTTTATTAAAACACAACATATTAAAGTATTTTTAGTGTTTCGATATTTTCGATAAAACGAAACCGGAGATCAAGGGAGAGTGATGCCATTAGCATGAACACACTGCACACCAGGGGTCTCAAACTGCCGGCCCGTGGGCCATTTGTGGCTCCCCTCCTCATTCCTCTGACGTCAAAAATATAACAAGATTCAGCCCAACAAAACATATATTTTTGAATCTCTATCATTCACTTGTGGTTTTGACCCGCCACCTACTGGACATTTAAGTACTGTACTGTATGTTCGGGTTACTTTCGGTTTCTCTCAGCGTGTGGTCGAGAGTAACACATGCAGATTATTTCAGGGGCTGATTTAAACGTTGAAATATATGTCCGTAAGTGCTCTATTTTTACTAAAGCTCTATTTTTGTAAATATTCAAGGGTCATTTGATTGTAATCAGTTTTATACCGCCTGTATTTTGTTGTACAAACCCCTCTTCATGGCTTACACGTTATGCTGGTGGTGTAAATATGATAATTTTGCTCAATATTCGATTCAAATGGTCTCATTCATTCATTCGTTTTCTTTTCGGCTTAGTCCCTTTATTAATCTGGGGTCGCCACAGCGGAATGAACCGCCAACTTATCCAGCATATGTTTTACACAGCGGATGCCCCTCCAGCTGCAACCCGTCACTGGGAAACAACCATACACACTCATTCACACACATACACTACGGACAATTTAGCTTACCCAATTCACCTATACCACATGTCTTTGGACGCGAATACGGGGAAACATGCAAACTCTACACAGAAATGCCAACTGACCCAGCCAAGGCTCGAACCAGCGACCTTCTTGCTGTGAGGCGATCATGCTACCCATTGCGCCACCATGATGCCCCTCAAATGGTCTCATTAATAGATTTTCCTAATATGCATATTTGTATAAAAAATGTGCATTAGTAAAATTTTACTGCTGGCTGAAAATTGTAGTATTTTCAGAGCAATTTAAAGTACCCCTTCAATGTGTACAACAAGAAACAAAAAGAAGGAGCTTTGATACTCTGGGGAAGAATGTCTGAGTGCATCAATTACATCAGGTTTCCACTTTTTTTCTTGTGCTTGAACGTTAAAACGGCCCTCCGATGAATTGTCAGTCACTGATATGGCCCCCCGCCAATTTGAGTTTGAGACCCCTGCTGCACACGCTCCATCTCTACTGGTTAAAATTGACCCTTTTCTCATTTCCGAGTTTCTCAGCAGGTTGTCATAGTTGGGTAAACGCAGTGAATTTTTTGCATCACAATTTGCTCAAATAACAAAAGAAAAAGTGCTTTCACAACATTCACAAACAAAGAAAAGAAATAAAGAAATAATGTGAGAATGTGATATCGGTGGCCAGAAGAGAGAAAAATGTCAAATAAGTGTTAACAATTTTTTTGTCATTTGATGCAAACAGGATATAATACAAAGTATAGCTTTATAAATCTATGCTTTTTTATCTAAATATTAAAAACTTGCATTTAAGATCCTGATGACTGTTGAAATGCATCTACGCTTCCATCCACCTATTTTTATGCGCATTTTGGATATGCGCAAAAAAACCGGTTGATGGAAACGCTAAGATGCGCATACATTTTGAAAATGTGCATAAAAAACATATGCGCATAACTGAGTAGGATAAACTTTTTATTCGATATAAGAAAAGATGCGCATAAACTGCGATGGAAACACTTTTACCGAACAAATTCCAGTATGTGCATTAAAAAAGGTCATGTGATTTTGTTATAAGAGATCATGTGATGATGAAAATGTGTGTGAATGAACAAACCAGCAGGCTGAGCACATTGTAAAACATCTGAAATGTTGTTTTGGTCATTCTAAAACCATTTCAGTACTAGTGTTATTATATTATTAATGACCTCCAGAATCAATAGCATCAGTGCTCCGAGTCTCACGCCTTCAAACACCACCACGCGTTCATTGCATGTCAGCATTTGAGCCGCAAGTCATTTATTAAATAAAGAAAAGATTTACGTAGCTTCTACTGCAGCAAATTCCGTTTTTACTGTTGATATTTGGCGCCAGTTAATCAGGAAGTGACGATTTTGTTCTCTTTGACTCATTGGATGGAAACGCTGCTTTATTCGCACCTCTTTTATGCGATATTCCAGTTTTGTGCATAAAGTTAAATCGCATTTTTGGATGGAAACATAGCTACTGTCTTGTGAAAATGATATATTGGATCTATTATTTCTCTGGATTTAAAGATTCTTTGGAAAACTAATTCAAGTACATAAGTCAGCAAAATATATAACACTGTTCTAGTGGTTTTTGGATATTTTAATGAAAGAAATCGTTCATATTGTGCCTTTAATAATACTGTTTTCAAATTGAAGATAATATAAATAAACTGCATACAGTACTGTATGTATACCTCTAACAGAGAGTCTGCCATGCTGCAGGCCGTCCACAGTGATGATCTTCACAGCCTTCAGGTTGTCGTTGTCAACAATCTGCAACTGATCCCATGTGATTGGACGAGACTGACCTTCCAACAGACTGAGACCTATTAAATTGATAGTTCACCCAAAAAATTTAAATTATATTCATTGTCATCATTTAAGCACCCTTTTAATGTTCAAAAACCATTCATTCATTCATTCATTTTTCCTTCGGCTTAGTCTCTAATTTGTCAGGGGTCGCCACAGCGGAATGAACCGTCAACTATTCCAGAATATGTTTTATGCAGCGGATGCCCTTCCAGCCGCAACCCAGTACTGGGAAACACCCATACACTCTCATTCACACACACACACACACACACACACACACACACGCACGCACACACACACACACACACACACACACACACACTCATACACTACGGCCAATTTAGTTTATTCAATTCACCTATTCTCAAATAAAATGAGAAAAATCTAAACAATTTATTGCATTCTTTAATGACTTAAAAACCTTAGATGTGGATTGAGTGAAGGTATGTGTGTGTATGGTTTGTTATTATTTTTTTTTTCTGTTTATTATTATTCATTCATTCATTCATTCATATTCTTTTCGGCTTAGTCCCTTTATTAATCTGGGGTCGCCACAGCGGGATGAACCGCCAACTTATCCAGCATATGTTTTACGCAGCGGATGCCCTTCCAGCTGCAACCCATCACTGGGAAACATCCATACACACTCATTCACACACATACACTACGGACAATTTAGCTTACCCAATTCGCGAACACGGGGAGAACATGCAAACTCCACACAGAAATGCTAACTGGCCCAGCTGAGGCTCGAACCAGCGACCTTCTTGCTGTGAGGCGAACGTGCTACCCACTGTGCCACCGTGCAGCCCTATTTATTATTATTATTATTTATAATTTTTTACTTTTATTTTATTTATTTTTTTTAATTTTCAGATGTTGATTGTTTTATTTGGGTATTGTTTTGTGGGGAAAAATAAAAAATATCAAATTTTGTTGAAATTTTGTCCGTTTTCCCATTTTTTTTGCAATAACTCAATTGGATTTAAATGTATTATCTTTCTATTTCTATTTCTATATTTTCATTAAAAAGGAAAGATTCATTAAACATACAGTAATGTGTATAAAAGGGATGCCCAATACAGACCCATATTCCAGGAGACTCTTGGTGCATTGGTATCCGCTGTCCTGATGGACACGTGAACCGTCACAGGCTGGCTTTTCTCAAAGTAGAAATCATGCACTTCAAACTCCACCTTAGCAGAAATGAACAATACATGACTACTGCATTATAGAGGGAAATAGAAACTTCTGTTTAAAGGGATAGCTCACCAAAAAAAAACATTTTAAAATGAAAATTTGAGGTGACTCAAACATTACAGATTTTTTGTTAAAACCATGGTCCTTTTATGCTGTCAATGTATTATCAGGTGCTATATTAATTTTGTTTTGCCTATATGTTTTTGACTCTCAAAGTGCTGGTAGCCATTTACAGTTGAAGTCAAAATTATTATCCTTCCTGTGAAATTTTAATTCTTTAAGTGTTGTTTAATGGTGAGGTTTTTTAAACACATTTTTAAACATAATATGTTTTACAACTAATTTGTAATAATTAATTTCTTTTGTCTTTGCAATGGCGGTGGTGCATAATATTTGTAAGTAGTGTTGACAAAAATATCAATATATTGATAAATATCAAGGCGGCGTGGTGGCACAGTGGGTAGCGCTGTTGCCTCACAGCAAGAAGGTCGCTGGTTCGAACCTCGGCTGAGTCAGTTGGCATTTCGCTGTGGAGTTTGCATGTTCTCCCCGTGCAAGCGTGGGTTTCCTCCGGGTGCTCCCCCACAGTCCAAACACACAAGCTAAATTGTCTGTAGAGTATGTGAATGAGAGTGCATGGGTGTTTCCCAGTGATGGGTTGCAGCTGGAAGGGCATTCGCTGCATAAAAAAAAATATGCTGGATAAGTTGGCGGTTCATTCCGCTGTGGCAACCCCAGATTAATAAAGAGACTAAGCCAAAAAGAAAATTAACGAATGAATAATAAATATCAATATTGGAATATTTAAAACAATACGATTTTGCATTTGGTCAGTATCGATACCGGAGTTGCCCTTTAAATCTCCCTATAAAATGAATATATATAGCTAATCTCTTTAGTTTTATCTGACAAGAAAAAACATATCTTAAAAAAACATCGACTTAGGTACTGGTGTGCTAATTGTGTAAGCACCATGTGCATTGATAATGTGTGAAATAAATGCAAAAAAATATGTTTATCATATACATAGTAATGTATTATCTACCACTAATGAGCAATATCCAATAGATCTGCTTAATTATTCATACATTTTTGTATCAGTTAATAAAAATCTATGTCCATGTAAGCTCTAATCTGTTAAATAAAATTAATTAATAATAATATTAGAATAAGTGAAGTGAAGTGAAGTGAAGTGTAGTGTAGTGTAGTGTGGCCAAGTATGGTGTCCCATACTTGGAATTTGTGCTCTGCATTTAACCCATCCAAGTGCACACACACAGTTAGTGAACACACACATACCGTGAACACACACCCGGAGCAGTGGGCAGCCATGCTGCGGCGCCCGGGGAGCAGTTGGGGGGAACGGTGCCTTGCTCAAGGGACTCACCTCAGTCGTGGTATTGAGGGTGGTGGAGAGTGCTGGTCATTCACTCCCCCCACCCCCAATTCCCGCTGGTACCGAGTATCGAACCAGCAACCTTCGGATCACGAGTCCAACACTCTAACCACCAGGCCACGACTGCCCCCGCCAACTACACTGTTGTTTTAATCAGGAAATAAGCTAAGATTGAAAATATGCCTGATTCTGATATTCTAGCCTTGATTATATTAAAAATATATATATCTAAAATTGTATAGTTTCAATGTTGTGGATTTGTTTTCCTTGTGGTATTGAAAATGGTATCGAATATCAATGTTTTTCAAAGTATCGTATCAAAGTTAGAAATTCCAGTATCATAACAACACTATTTGCATGATACTAGTATTCAGTTTAATGTGAAATTTAAAGATTTAACTTAATTAGGTTAACTAGGCAAGTTTTTGGATAACAATGGCTTGTTCTGTAGCTAATCGAAAAATATTATTACTTGAGGGGGGTAATAATATTGACCTTAAAATTGTTTTTAAAACACAACTGTTATTCTAACCAAACTTAAATTAATATTACTTTCTTCAGAAGAAAAAAAATATTATAGAAAATACTCCGAACATTTTATTATCATAGGTGTTTATAGCTCCGCCCTGTTTTGAAAAGAGCATAATCTCATTTGAATTTAAAGCGACAGTCGCTAAAAATGGCACAATTTGGATCAAAGCCTAAAAGGGGCAGATCAAAGAGTTATAAAACATTATTTGTTTGGTATTTTGAGCTGAAACTTCACATACACACTCTAGGGACATCACAGACTTATTTTGCATCTTGCTAAAGCATGTTTTACCTCGTAGTTCCTCCGATGTGTGGCGCTGGAGTTTGGAGGCTGGAAGCTGATCAGCATGTCATTCAGATCCGTCCAGCTGAAGGAGGACACTGGTTTGGTCTGGTCTGACAGGTGAGTAATGAAGCCTTCGCTGGGGGGTTTAGTGACGTTGAACACCAGCCTCTGCTTGGGCGTCTCGTCGTCCTCCGCGTCCACAGTCGCAGTGTAGAGAGGAGTCAGGATGAACTGATCCACCTCTAGGATGAACATGGACATGAAGGCAGGTTTGGGCGGCTGGTTGGGAAGAGCGCCTGTAATGGTCACCGGAATCCAGGCCTGCTCCGACTGATGGACAGAACATGCTTTCATTGTCTTCAGATGTGGAAAGAATGGGTTTTGATGTGCTTACATTAGTGCATTTTTGTATTGCTACTGTAGTCATTAGAAAACTACACTTTTGTATTTTATTTCTTTTATTTTGTGCTTTATGTTTGTGTATTTGTCGCCACCAGTGTTGAGGGTAACGCATTACAAGTAACGCAAGCTTCTCTAAGTAACAAGTAAAAGTAACTTTAAAAAAGCATTACTTTAAAATGTTTTTATATATATATCTATGTATCAATAATCTTTTAGAATTGAATCCTTTCATTTTTCATATTTAAAGATATTTATGTGCTGCTGCGCATCCCTGTGTGTGTAATAAGCAAAGTGTACATATTTTGGACCTGCCAGTCACTAACAAGCTCTTTAAATAACATTTTTAAAAAGCTGTGCCATTAATAATTTGGTTTGTTGGACTGCTCCACTAAAATCAGAGTCTGAAAGTGCATCACTCTTTTAATTGTGAATATTAAATTGGATATTTTTTAGTTCAGAATTATTTTTTATGCCACCAAAACTACCAGCACTGTACTGTCAAGTTGTCATAGCAGAGACATTTCAAACAATGTCATCTTTGCATTTAAAATGACATAGCTGAGGTAATGATATTTAAGTTGTCATAAGCATGCATAAATCCTCAATCACATTCATGATGTGTCATATCATGATTATAAAGGTTTCATGAAAGTCTTATGAGTGTGTATGGATGTTTCCCAGTGACGGGTTGCAGCTGGAAGGGCATCCGCTGCGCAAAACATATGCTGGATAAATTGGCGGGTCACTCCACTGTGGCGACCCCAGATTAATAGAGGGACTAAGCCGAAAAGAAAATGAATGAATGAATGACAGTCTTATGAACAGCCCCTTCAAGTAAAGTGTTACCTGTTGTTTTTAATACCAAACCTTTATCCAGTGGTGGAAAGAGTACTGAAAAATCATACTTAAGTAAAAGTACTATTATTTGCCTAAAAATGTAGTGCAAGTAGAGTAAAAGTATCTGTTGTAAATATTACTCATAGTATGAGTAAAAAGTAGACCTTTCAAAAGTACCCAAGAGTAGTGAGTGAGTAGTGAGTATTACGCTGTAAAAAGCTTATGCATTTACATGTAATTTGTGGATGTGTGTAAACGTAACATTCTGTAGTGCATTTAGTCATTGCCCAGCAGGCACACAATGTCATAAGATGCTAATATTAGGTTAGATTTAGGTTGTGATGTCAGGTGACCAAAATTAAATGTCTAGCCAGCGTCTAAGGGCAACGTTATTTTGATGTCCAATAACGACGCCAAATGACGTTGATATTTGGTTGATTTTAGGTTAGTGACCAAAATCCAACGTCAAGCCAACCTCTTAAACCAACGTCATATTAACATCAAATACTGACATTTATTCGTCAGGTATGGCAACCAAAATCCAACATCTGATAGACATCATAGTGGTAACATCCACACAACATCAAGCTGGAACATCATTAGACGTTGATATTTGGTTGATTTTAGGTTGGAGGTTGGACATTGACGTCGGCCTGACGTTGGGTTCTGATGTCAACCTGATTTTTTATTTCCAAACAAAATGCAACGTCCCCACGATGTTGGGGTACAACGTCAATCTGACGTCATGTTGACATCCTGTGCCTGCTGGGTGTTTAAGGCCATTTTGGTCATCATACAGTAAACATCCGTCATCTTCTCATCAGTGACATGCATCTAAACAGTCTCTGGGTCAATGCGTGTAAAGATTTTGGACATCTTCTTGGACACTTTTAATGCTTCCAAACAGTTTGCTGCATTTATAAATCGCCCATGTCTTGAGGTTGTTCATTATGATGTGATTTACCTTAAATATACTATATTGATTGAACAGGAATCACAGGACTGATTTTTCTAATCCCCACAGACAAGAAAAAAGAAAGTAGTGACTGCAGGTTGAAGGAAAGTAGTGGAGTAAAAGTACCAATACTGCACTAAAAATGTATTCAAGGGAAAGTAAAAGTACACATTTTTATAACTACTTAATTAATTACAATTCCTGAGAAAAACTACTCAGTTACAGTAATTTGAGTATTTGTAATGTGTTACTTTACACCACTGCCTTTATCTGGCATGGAGACTGTCATTTAGCAACACAGTAATGTAATGTAATGTGAATTTAGGATTAACACCTGTATTATGCTCCTGCTCCGGGTGTCTGTGAGGTCCAGTCTGATGGAGATGTAGTCTGTGTGTGGAGACGGGGGGTCGGTGTGCTGGTAGCGGATGCCCATCATCAGGAAATCATTGCATGGCACTTTGGTGATTTTCAGCAGTTTGAGACCCTTCAGACAGTCGTCAGTCTTACAGTGAGCTCTGGCTTTATTATCTGGAGGAGGGGGAAAGTCATGCACCAATATTAAAGTACTGAATGATCCTTCAGAAATCATCCTATCATTTGCTTCACTGTCTTAAATTGCAATAATATTAGCAATATTTCTGTTAGTATTACTGTATACAGAACACGTAAACACGTTACATTTGACATTTTTGAGTTGTCTGCAAATGACATTCATTGTAATCCTTTGAGTTTAAAATACAGGACATTGTAGAATACATAACAGTTCTCTCCTATACCATAATTATATTTTGAAATAGCAAACAACTTGGGCATGTGGCATGTGACATGTGTCTTCTGTTTGCGTCATGTGACTCCTTTGTTCTGTTTTCCCGCCTTGTGTTAATGTTTCTGAATCTCCACCTGTGTCTCACCCCTGTATGTATTCAGTTTAATCATGTCTTGTCTATTTATACCCTAGTGTGTCATTCGTATGATGTCCGGTATTGAGTTGTCTATACCCCTTGTCACATCAGCGGTCCAGCTCCTGTTGTAAATGTTTGTTTTTTGTGATAACTCCTGAGTCTCATATGTCTGTGAGAGAGCCGTTGTGACATATATACAGTTGAAGTCAAAATTATTAGTCCTCCTGTTAAATTTGAATTGTATAAAATATATGTACCAAGTGCCTTTTAATGGAGAGGTTTTTTTTTCCAACACATTTCTAAACCTAATAGTTTTAATGAGTAATTTCTAATAACTAGTTTCTTTTGTCTTTGCCATGATGACAGTACTTAATATTTGACTAGTTATTTTGCAAGATACTAGCTTAAAGTGACATTTTAAATGTTTTACTAGGTTAATTAGGTTAACCAGGCAAGTTCAAGTAATTAGGCAAGTCATTGTATAACAGTGGTTTGTTCTGCAGCCCAGTGTTTCTCAACCACGTTCCTGGAGGACCACCAGCTCTGCACATTTTCCATGTCTCCTTAACCAAGCACACCTGATTCAGATCATCAGCTTATTAGCAGAGACTGAAAGACCTCCAAAACATGCAGTGTTGGTGGTCCTTCAGAAACGTGGTTGAGAAACACTGCTGTAGCCAATCAAAAAAAAAAAAAAAGGCTAATAATATTGATCTTAAAAATTGTTTTAAAAAATGTAAAACTGCATTTGTTCCATCCAAACGTAAAGAAATAAGGCATTCTCCATAAGAGAAAATGTTATAGGAAATACTGTGAAAATTCCTTTGCTCTGTTACACATCACTTATATAGAAATATTTGGGGGGGAAAAAATCACAGGAGGGCTAATAATTTTGTCCTCAACTATATATTTGATGAGCCTTAGCAGTAATATTTGATCAGTACTCTGTTTATGTGTTTAATGGTGTTGTGAAGTAGGAAAACTGGAAAAAAAAAAAATAATAATAATAATAATAATGATAATGTGATGCTTGTTACCCAGCTGTCTCCTAAGAGAAACAAAGCTGTCAGGTTCATCTCCTCTGGGTCCGTCTGCTTTCTCTGGTTCTCCAGTCACTAGCTGACCATGAACAGGTAAATACGTCTCCAGATCTGTCACCCGAATTGTGCACTCGATATTGTGTCTGTGTTCATAATTGAAGGACACGACGTTTCCATCCAGGACGTTCGAGAGGCTGTAAAACTCAGGCACCACCAGATGCTGTGATCCGAACTGAATCACATTACAGTCGGGCTCCATGATTTCAACACGGAGAGAGAAGAACTCGCTGTACGTCTCCGTCTCTGTAAATCTAAACAACAAAATCTACATTAAAGGCAACCTATTATGCAAAAAATCTTTTTTACAAGGGGTTTAAACACAGTTGTGTGGCAACAGTCTGTGAATATAACCAGCTTCTAATGGTAAAAATGTATTACTTTTATTTTTATTAATCACACTTCATAAAATCAGTCTGCAGAAACACTTTGATTGGCATTCTCCCTTTGTACGTGTCATCAGAGGCGGAAAGTCATTAATAAAGATGAATAAATACAGCAATAAATGTATTGTTCATTGCTTCGTCATCTTAGTAAATACATTAACTAACATTAACTAATACAACCTTATTGTAAAGTGTTACCAAAAATCATAGTATTTCTATATACATCCATACTAGTTTACGAAATCAAAACAAATACCTGTAGAGACGAAGTTTAACAGTGTCCTCTTTTAAAATCGGGCATCCATTATGAGTGTATTTCACCTCATCAGCAAAAAAGTGACAGTCAAAAACCTGTTGAAACACAATCACATACATGTTTCGTGACTACGTTTTCTCATACTTGTCATTTGCTTCTTATGCGCGTCCGTGGGAATGGCTTGTTGTGCATAATATATCACCCTACAATCAACTGACCAAAGCCCAACCGATAGTGTTTTCAAAAGCAAACGAGAAAAGAAAAGTACATCGCACCTGCATAGTTTTACCACAATTTCACATTGCTTTTTTTAACCTGGTTTCTGGAACCGGACTTAAACCAGGTCCGCTTCGCTTCCCAAGTACAACACCATACGAGGTGAGCTACCAAGCATACTGACTGCTCCGAAAAAGCCATCTATACAAAGATAAGTGGCCAAGGCATACACATTCGATTATTGATCAGACATGTTTAAGTTGTTTTTGTGCTATTAATTCAAAGCTGTGTGAAGAACCGCACAAACTTAACCCTTCATTCATTGATAATATGTCCCTGTAAACGTCAGTAGTGCAAAAATGAACAAAAGTCATCGGCGTCATACTGCCTTGTGGTATATGTGTACAAAGAAGGACATGTATCTAAAAATATAGAACAAAACATGCCATAAGTAACGTATTTCAAATTCGCACAAATATAGACCGCACCCTGTAGTGAATTAGTCTTCTGAAACATGGAATAAAACCAACTCAGGCTCATTGGAAATATGTGCCCAGGGCTACATTTTTGAGAACTGAGAAATATATTCCCGGGACTACCGTGGACTCAAACCAGGTCTACTCCGCTTCCCAAGTACAACACCATACGAGGTGAGCTACCAAGCACAGTGACAGCTCCGAAAAAGCCGTCCATATGAAGATAAGCAGGCAAGACGAACATGTTTGATTATAGATTACAGAGGTGTTAAGGTTGTTTTGTGGTATTAATTTGAAGCTGTGTGAAGAACCGCGCAAAATCAACCCTTTATTTGTTGATAATATGTCCCTGTAAATATTGGTAGTGCGAAAAAAAACATAAGTTGTGTGCATCGTACTGCTTTGTAGTTGATGTGTACAAAGAAGGACATGTATCTGAAACATACAACAAAACGTACCATAAGTAACGTATTCAAATTCGCACAAATATAGATAGCCCCCTCCAGTGGATTTGTCTTCTGAAACATGTAACAAAACCAACCCAGGCTCATTGGAAATATGTGCCCAGGGCTACATTTTTGAGAACCGAGAAATATATTCCCGGGGCTACCGTGGACTCAAACCACGTCTGCTCCGCTTCCCAAGTACAACACTATACGAGGTGAGCTACCAAGCACACTGACTGCTCCGAAAAAGCCATTCATATGGAGATAAGTGGCCAAGGCGTACACATTCGATTATGGATCACAGAGAGTTTAAGCTGTTTTTGTGGTATTAACTCAAAGCCTGTGTTGAATGCAACATACTGTACCAAGAGCAATGTAATTTACATTTACAAAAATATAGGCTAAGACACTTATTTCCACTGAATCTGAGCTGGATGAAAACATTAATGTCATGTTGTCATGAATGTCTGATGTATCAACGATGGCCGTGTGTTTACCTGTGGCATCAGAGAGCCGACTCGCTGTGTGATTGGCTCATTCAGCACCACCTCCAGCTTGCAGGAATCCTTGGCTCTAGGAATATTAAACTGCAGATCGTCCTCCTGCAGAAACACAGACTGACCTCTCTTCACCTTCAGGACAGCATTGGTTTTGATCAGAGAATTCTGAATCTGCTGGATCAGGCCCAGCAGGAGGAAACACACACATGTGCTGGTTTTTGCAGTCATTGTGTGTATCAGGACGTCTTGTATGAGGGAATAGATAAATCTATTGCTGTTTGGTCTTGTTTTGTCCAGTCAATGTTTTGATGCAAGGTCATCTCCAGTTTTTGAGATGATCAGAAGCATTGCTTGTTGGTTTCAGATCATGGATCAGTGTCCTCTCCATTTATTACACATCTGAAAAGAAAACAAAAAATGTATTTATATTCATTCATTTTCCTTCGGCTTAGTCCCGTATTTATCAGGGGTCGCTACAGCGGAAAGAACCGCCAACTATTCCAGCATATGTTTTACGCAGCTGAAGCCCTTCCAGCCGCAACCCAGTACTGGGAAAAACCCATACACTCCTGCATTCACACGCACTCATATGGGGAAAACCGGAGCACCCGGAGGAAACCCACGCGAACACAGGGAGAACATGCAAACTCCACACAGAAATGCCAACTGACCCAGCCAAGGCCCGAACCAGTGACCTTTTTGCTGTGAGGCGACAGTGCTACCCACTGTGCCACCCCTTCATTTTATTTCATTTAACAATAATTAAATGCAACTCTACTATTGATCCACAGCAAACATGTGGCATTTGTGAGTGAAATTGTCTTCAGTGTAAGGCTAAAACATCTCCATCATGTCTCTCTGACATGTTTGCTGAGTGAAGGGCAGAAAGTCTCATCCTGTAGAGGTGAGATGTCGACTTAAAAGATGACCTTTGACCCCTAAACCATCCCAGGGGCCTGAAAATGACCATTGTGTGGATGTGAGGATGTCTCATCTGTCAACACTGCGCACCTATGGGTCTTTTCTGCCTAATGTAAAAAAAAAAGGCTCGACTTTGTAAATGTTACTCACTTAAACATACACAAATTAAAATGGATCCAGCGTTAAAATTACAAGAATACTTAAAAACTGATTTTTATATACGAACAAAGATGTGAATTTCTAGAGATTTAAAGTGTTTGTGAACATTTTTAAGTCAAAATTCACTGAAACACATATCAATGTCAAGATTTACATTCATCTTAAAATCTCGAATTAGTTTTTCTCAAAAAAATTACTTTTTTCTCGAAATTTAATGCATTTATTTCTCCAAAAATGTTTTTTTATTACTAAATTTAATTATTGTTTTCTTGAAAATTACTTTTTTTGTAAGTAATGACTAACTAATTTACATTTTTTTACATTTTACATTAAAAATGTTTATACATTTTTTTAAATATAATTTTTTTATTGTAAAAAACACTTTTAAATACAGTCAAATAAAACTGTAGCATTGTAAAAAAAGATATCTAAAATAGCTGATGTGAATATATTGTAAAATAGAATTTATTCCTGTGATTCAAAGCTGAATTTTTAACAACATCATTACTGCGGTCTTTAGTGTCAAATGATCTTTCAGATATCATAATTCTATGCTTATTTATTGCTCAAGAAACATTTCTGATTATAATGTTGAAAACCGTGGTGGATTACTATTGAAAATTACCATTAAAAACATTTATTACTTTTATTTATCAAGGACAAATTAAATCAATTTCCCAGTGATGGGTTGCAGCTGGAAAGGCATCCGCTGCGTAAAACATATGCTGGATTAGTTGGCGGTTCATTCCGCTGTGGCGACCGCTGATTAATAGAGGGACTAAGCCGAAAAGAAAATGAATGAATGAATGAAATTAAATCAATTAAAAGTGACAGTAAATTTCTGAAAAAAGTATTCTATTATTTCTAATAAATTGTGTTGTTTTTAAAGAATTCTGAAAAGATAAATGTTTAACAGTTTCCATAAAAATATGAAGCAGAAAAAAATTTTGACCTTGATATTAGTAATAATAAAGAGTGTTAATGATTGCAGACAGAAAAAATAGCACATACAGTGATAGAGCAGCAAAAAAACTGACGCAGAAGACATATGTTATATCATTTAATTAATACCATATTATACATACAGTTGAGTGAAAAATGATTAGCCCTCCTGTGAATCAAAAATATATATATTTTATATTATAGTTTTCTTCTGGAGAAAGTCTTATTTATTTTAGTTTGGCTGGAATAAAAAAATAACAATAATAAAAATTTAAAAGCTGCTAAGGTCACTAGGGAAGAGCGGGATGAAAGTAACATTTTTCATAAAAACCTAATTTTAAAAGATAATGTTTTTAGCAGAAATATATTTTTGCTGTGGTTACTAACAAGTCTGGTCTATCAAAATCAGGTGTTATTTTGTATCAATGTACTGTAGAACAACTCCAATATAACTTCACTTGGGGTGGGTCAAAAGTAACACAACAATATTTCCTAGATTTACTGGCTTAATCTTGTTTATTTGAAATATATCTGACTATGACCTTGTTAATGTTCACTGCAAATATGTTTTGTCCTTTATTTTTGCCAAAAATATTACACTGCATTTTCATTTGAAATTTCAGCTCCATCAAATGTTTCAAAAGCAACCCAACAATGCAAAATGTGACATTTTTTTACAATTATTGAATATTTTTTAAATTATTATTGACAATATACATTAATTTTTCAAAACATCTGAATCCAGAAACTGCAAAGTCTAATGTGGAAGTGAAAAATAATGTTTGGCTCATAAGCAGTGGGACATCAATAACAGTGTTACTTTCGTCCCTACAGGAACTCTTGCCATTTAAACCTGATAAAATTGAAAAACTCAGAGATTGTAAACTCAAGGATGTGTTACTGCACTAAACAACCTGTAGATTGATCATTAGTGTGACACATGAAAAAAGAAAGAACAACTTGTAATAAGGAAAAAAGAACCGCTACAATAATTCACTTTCTGCACTTAAAAACTGAAATTCGGAGCTAACTGCGGGACACGGGCCCGAAATCAGCTGATATTTGGTAGCTCCATCAAGGCTTGCATGCTGAATGTGCTGTTATAGCCTGAAAAGCAAATGTTGTCATTGCTCCGAGAAAATCACTTTGTTACTTTCATCCCACATTACTTTTGTCCCCGCTCTCCCATATTATTAGCATTACTTCGATTGGCTGCAGAACGAACCGAACTTGCCTAGTCAGCCTAATTAACCTAGTTAAGCCCTTAAATTGCACTTTAAGGTGAATAGTATCTTGCATGAAAAAATGTTTTAAAAAAATACAGTAGATACATACTGTAAATACTCCCAAAAACATTCTTCCAGACTCCAAACACACTGAAATAATAAACATTCCTCCAATGCTCATTAATCAAATTAGTTACTATCAAAACAGAATTAATGTACGCCAGAGTTTTGGCTCTGAGATAATTCTACAAATCACCTCAAAGCACAACATATGAAAAAGCCGACAGACATTTGAGCTCACTTGAACACATTGTAGCACTGAAACATCTGGAACTGGTCCGTCTCTGTTTACTCACTAATGTGTTTCGTTTAAAGGCTTCTCCTCTTCTTCCTGCTGTCTTCCTCCATTGGAAAACCCAATTTACTAAAGATTGCTCCACAGCCTCAGGCCAAACAAAGTATAAAAGCGGGGCCATAGAGTGTTCCATGGGTTAAAAAGCAGGATTGTTGGACAATAATCAGGTTGTTTTGCTGAAATGGCGTGAAATTGCATAGAGATATAAACAGGATTTGCTCCACTTAAAGACACGAGGAACACAAAGAGAAACGCAGACAGCCAAACTAAGCCTGCTAAACTAAGTAAACTTGAGACCAAGATTGGATTATTTTTGCTTGTTTGTTTTTATTTTGATGAAATCATGAAGCAAAAGGTTTCAAGACCTTTTTTAAAAACACGAGCGAGACGAAGCGAAACAACTAAAGAGACAAAAAAGAAACACAAAAAAGGTCTGTTTCTGCCATATAAGAGGGAACTTTGTAAGGGGCTGTTCACACAGAATGCGTTTTTCTTCTCCAATGCACTGTTGTTTTTTAATGTAAACGTGCTTAATGGATGTGTTTGACTGTTACGCTCGTGTCTCGCGTATTTTTAAGCATTGCGCACATGAGCGCTACGTTTTTTAGACGCCGTGTCAAGTTAAAAGATGTTCAACTTTCACAAGCTGTGCAGCTCATCACTGTTAGTTCCACAGCAGTGGACTAATCAAAAGAGCTTGGAGGAGGGCCAACCGTTACAAGCTTCTGTTTATAGTAGAACATTGGCATGACAACTGTTTTATTTACCGTTATATCATGGCGGAGGAGGAGCTCATTGTAGCTTTGTCCAGATATTTTGAATTATATGATCTTTAAGTGCTTATCATAACTTATTCATTCATTCATTCATTTTCCTTCGTCTCTAGTCTCTATTTCAGAGGTTGCCACAGCGGAATGAACCGCCAACTATTCAGGCATTTTATTTACGCAGCGGATGCCCTTCCAGCTGCAACCCAGTACTGGGAAACACCCAAACACACTTATTCACACACATACACGTTACTTTAATTTCACATACAATTTAGTTTATTCAATTCACCTATAGCGCATGTCTTTGGACTTGTGGGGGAAACCGGAGCACCTGGAGGAAACCCACGCCAACATGGGGAGAACATGCTAACTCCACACAGAAATGCCAACTGACCCAGCCGGGGTTCAAACCAGCAACCTTCTTGCTGTGAGGCGATTGTGCTAACCACTGAGCCACCGTGTCACCCACACAAATCAAATCATTTAAGCATTTTTCACTCCCAAGAACTACCTTACAAATGCTCAACACAAAATTAACACAGCGTATGAACTTCCCCTGGCTGGACGTCTCTTTTGGCTACTGTATTTAGGTTTGCACTTTTCAAGCACTGAAGACATCACGAAATTCAGAATATGATGTCAATTTTATTTAGTTTTTTGCTAGTGCAGTTTTACAAAATGTGCAAATAAGGGGACTAAACTGGTCACTTACCACCTTTTAAACTTGTGATGTCAAACCTGAATTGACCTGAAACATGAAAACATATGATACCTGGAAACAGATGTGGTAAAATGATACCCCTCCATTTCACAAACCCATATTAACTCTCCTCCACTTTTACTTTGTCATTACACCATGCTCTTCATCGAGGCCACATGCTTTCACTGTCCTTCTATGTGCTAAAACACAGCAGGCTAACAATGACTCCAGAGACTAAAACATAACAAAGCTAAGGATCTGTTCGATTAAACATCAAACGTATGACTAGGTCTGTCGGGCCCTAGTCAAAGGGCAGATTTTGCAGATTTTGGGAGTATCGTCAGTGGTGTAAAGTAACAAATTACAAATACTCAGTAGTACTCAAGTAGTTTTAAAAATGTGTACTTTTACTTTCCCTTAAGTACATTTTTAGTGCAGTATTGGTATTTTTACTCCACTACTTTCCTTCAACCTGCAGTCACTACTTTATTTTTTCTTGTCTGTGGGGATTAGAAAAATCTGTCCTGTGATTCCTGTCCAATCAAATCGCACATAGAACGTAAATCGCCTCATAATGAACAACCTCAAGACATGGGCGATTTATAATTGCAGCAAACTGTTTGGAAGCATTAAAAGTGTCCAAGAAGATGTCCAAAATCTTTACATGCATTGACCCAGAGACTGTTTAGATGCATGTCACTGATGAGAAGATGACGGATGTTTACTGTATGATGACCAAAATGGCCTTAAACACAATGTCCAACGTCCAACCTAAAATCAACCAAATATCAATGTCTAATGATGTTCCAGCTTGACGTTGTGTGGACGTTACCACTATGACGTCTATCAGATGTTGAATTTTGGTTGTCATAACTGATAAATAAATGTCAGTATTTGATGTTAATATGACGTTGGTTTAAGATGTTGGCTCGACGTTGGATTTTGGTCACTTTCCAACACAACCTAAAATCAACCAAATATCAAAATCATTTGACATCGTTATTGGACATCGAAATAATGTTGTCTTTAAACACTGGCTAGACATTGAATTTTGGCCACCTGACATCACAACCTAAATCTAACCTAATATTAACATCTTATGACATTGTGTGCCTGCTGGGCAATGACTAAATGCACTACAGAATGTTACGTTTACACACATCCACAAATTACATGTAAATGCATCAGCTTTTTACAGCGTAATACTCACTACTCTTGAATACTTTTGAAAGGTCTACTTTTTACTCATACTATGAGTAATATTTACAACAGATACTTTAACTCTACTTGCACTACATTTTTAGGCAAGTAATGTTACTTTTACTTGAGTATGATTTTTCAGTACTCTTTCCACCACTGAGTATCGTAACTAAAAACTTAATATATGAAATAAAAAATAATACCTTTTTAACTTTTATTTAATGTTTACAATGCAAATCCAATTAGATCCACTTATTTGGTAAACAAAGCAAGTCTTTCATATAATATATCTACTAAAAGACAGAAAATATTACTTTACAAACTGTATTGTAAATGAATCAAATGAACAGTTTCATATTAGTCAATAATATTGCTGAAATTCATTTAAAAACTGAATGAACATTATAAACATTTACTTCATGTATCATAGAATGAAAGAGAAGCTATTGGGAACATATAAACATGTCCTGTTGATTTTCCATTTACATAAAAATAAATCTACAGGAGTCAAGTTTCATTACGAGCTGTTCAAACATCGGATATAAATAAGAATGTAATTAATGCATGAAAATTCTTGCATACAGGCTCTTATTATTAGCCCCTTTTTTAATCAGCTGCTCTGCTGTGATGTCATGGAAAGTGAATTGTGAGTGGTCTGTAAGCTCGGCTTTCACACTGCCGTCCAAGAAGTCTATAATAGGGAGGATTATGTGTTTTCTTCACAGGTTATTCTCCAAAAAGGGCCAAGTTCCTTGTTGTGCTTAGTAAAGATTAACACTGGAAACGTTTCACATCGCTGCAGCCCACAAAAACCACATTCCCTTCCAGATCCTCAACATTACAAACAGGAAAATTGCATTTATTTAATGGCTAAACCTAGTCAGGACAACATATTAAAAAAGAAAATTATGCTTAATTTTATATAATGTGCACAAGTATTCATTCATTCATTCATTTTCTTTTCGGCTTAGTCCCTTTATTAATCTGGGGTCGCCACAGCGGAATGAACCACCAACTTATCCAGCATATGTTTTACGCAGCGGATGCCCTTCCAGCTGCAACCCATCACTGGGAAACATCGCACTCACACACATACACTACGGACAATTTAGCTTACCCAATTCACCTATAGTGCATGTCTTTGGAATGTGGGGGAAACCGGAGCACCCGGAGGAAACCCACGCAAACACGGGGAGAACATGCAAAGAAAACCGAAAGAAAACAGAAATGCCGACTGACCCAGCCGAGGCTCGAACCAGTGACCTTCTTGCTGTGAGGCGATCGTGCTACCCACTGCGCCACCGTGCAGCCCCGTGCACAAGTATATTTTAAGCAAAATGTTCTTGCAGATAAAATAATATAAAAGATCGCTTAAATGTATTTTAAGAGTACAATTTCATGACTGTTTATTAACATTAACGGTGCACTTTAGAAAGAATTAATCTTATTTTAATGTCTTCCATGTGTTTTATGGAAGACATTAAAATAAGATTAATTCTTACTAGGGCGTAGCAGTGGCTCAGTGGTAGCACTGTCGCCTCACAGCAAGAAGGTCGCTGGTTCGAGCCCCGGCTGGGTCAGTTGGCGTTTCTGTGTGGAGTTTGCATGTTCTCCCCATGTTGGCGTGGGTTTCCTCCGGGTGCTCCGGTTTCCCCCACAGTCCAAAGACATGTGCTATAGGTGAATTGAATAAACTAAATTGGCCGTGGTGTGTGAATGTGAGAGTGTATGGGTGTTTCGAAGTACTGGGTTGCGGCTGGAAGGGAATCCGCTGCGTAAACATATGCTGGATAAGTTGGCGGTTCATTCCACTGTGGCGACCCCTGATAAATAAAGGGACTAAGCCGAAGGAAAATAAATAAATGATAATTCTTACTAAAGTGTAGCGTTAAGTATTGAAAGTAACGTTAAGTCCAATTTGAAATGTCTATTCAATATTGCATGGTTAAAATATTGAGTACTAATAAAAGTTATTAAAATTCATCGTTACGAATTTGTAATTACAAATATATTTAAATAAATGACAGCTTTCAAAATAAATGACAAAAAAATGAAAAAAAGAAATACAGATTTGTTCTGTAGCTAATCAAAAAAATCTTAAGGAAGCTAATAATTTTGACCTTTTTAATTTCATTTTAAATGTTGTTGTTGTTTTTTTTTTTCTCCAGAAGAAAGGTATAATATGAAATAATGTTTAAAAAAAATGTATCTGTTAAACATTCATTCATTCATTCATTTTCTTTTCGGCTTAGTCCCTTTATTAATCTGGGGTCGCCACAGCGGGATGAACCGCCAACTTATCCAGCATATGTTTTACGCAGCGGATGCCCTTTCAGCTGCAACCCATCACTGGGAAACATTCATACACACTCATACACACACATACACTACAGACAATTTTAGCTTACCCAATTCACCTATACCGCATGTCTTTGGACTTGTGGGGGAAACCGGAGCACCCGGAGGAAACCCACGCGAACACGGGGAGAACATGCAAACTCCACACAGAAATGCCAACTGACCCAGCCGAGGCTCGAACCAGCGACCTTCTTGCTGTGAGGCGAACGTGCTACCCACTGCGCCACCGCGTCGCCCTCTGTTAAACAGGACTTGGTAAATATTTGAAAAACAATGAAAATGTCTAATAATTTAATCTACAACGGTATATATAAAGATAATCGTGGGTCAAAAACACTCCAAAGTGCTGTTAATTACATATAAATTATTTTTTTAATCATTTACATCTGCATTTAACATGCAATTAAGTGCTTCAAAACAGTTTGTAAATTTTAAGATGTGGTTTTAGTCCTTAAGTACTCATTGGAACATTTAAAAACTATCACAAGGGTAAACTTATCATCATCCTATAAGCTAGAGGATATTTGTAAGCGGTTGTTAAAAATAGATTAACATCTTTATTATTTTGCAAGATGTAAGTATTCAGCTTAAAGTGCAATTTAAAGGCTTAACTTAATTAGGTTAATGAGGCAAGTTAGGGTAATTAAGTCACTGGACAACAGTGGTTTATTCTGTAGCCAATCCAAAAAAGGGGGTGTTTAATAGTGTTTTTTAATGTATAATTATGTGTATTTATTTTTTTATTCCAGACAACCTTTTTAATTCCATTTTTAATTTTAATTTTTACATTTTAATTGTTATAATATTTAATTTCTTTCTCCAGAAGAAAAATAAAATATGAAATCATGTTAAAAAAAAGGGTATCTTGGTAAATATTTGAAAAACAATGAAAATGTCTAATAATTGTATCTCCAACGGTATATATAAAGGTAATCATGGGTCAAAAACACTCCAAAGTGCTGTTAATTACATATAAATTATTTTTAAAATCATTTACATCTGCATTTAACATGCAATTAAGTGCTCGAAAACAGTTTGTACATTTTAAGATGTGGTTTTAGTCCTTAAGTACTCATTGGAACATTTAAAAACTATCACAAGGGTAAACTTATCATCATCCTATAAGCTAGAGGATATTTTCAAGCGGTTGTTAAAAATAGATTAACATCCTTTCCACAAAAAAAATTCTTTCCGATGAATGGCTCGAAATCTCTGCCTTTGAGGCATTTGGGAGGTTTTTGTGCGCAAACCACATCAAAACTCTCAGTGCATTCCCAGCTCTGTTTGTGTGATCTCACGGTTTAGAGACTGTCAACATTGTTGGCAGGGCATGATTCTACACGCTGTACAGTCTGTGATTATATGCTTTCACTCTGTTCGGGATGGTCTCTGTAGGTTTGAAGCAAGTTCAACAGGCAAGCGTTGAAGGGATCCTTCATGGGCTCAGGTAAACACAAACCTGTAATGAGGCTTGACTAGGAAGGGTTACAGCAAAAAAAGCTGCCAACCAAGGTTGCATCTTACTACTAGTTTGACTCAAGCTTAATGCTGCAATTATAGATCATATAGATGTCCTCATAGATCGCTTAAATTTGACAGGTGTCCAGGGGCAGGCTTTACGTATTTATACTTAACTAACCGTTACCAGTTTGTAAATATAAACTTTCACATTACATATTAGACAGCAACTTAAGTTTTGAAAATCATATCTCCCATGTTCAATTCAATTCAATTCATCTTTATTTCTATAGCGCTTTTACAATGTAGATTGTGTCAAAGCAGCTTCACATAGAAGATTATAGTGAATTGGAATGGTGTCCGTTCAGTTTTTAGAGTTTAAGTTCAGTTCAGTTCAGTGTGGTTTAAATTTTCACTGCTGAGAGTCCAAACACTGAAGAGCCATGTTGCAAAAACAGCCTTCTTTCATCTCAGAAATATCGCTAAGCTAAGAAGCATGCCATCTATCTCAGATGCAGAAAAGCTAGTTCATACTTTTATGACCTCTACATTAGATTACTGTAATGCTCTGTTGGCTGGTTGTAATGCATCATCTATTAATATACTTCAGTTGGTGCAAAATACAGCTGCCAGAGTTCTTACCAGGTCTAGAACATATGACCATATCACCCCAATTTTATCCTTCTTACACTGGCTCCCTGTTAAGTTCTGTATTGATTATAAAATATTGCTTTTTACCTATAGGGCTCAAAATAGTCTAGCTCCTGTTTATTTAACCAAACTTCTGTCTCGCTACAATCCAACCCACTCTGTAAGATCCTAAAACGAAGGGCTTCTGGTAGTACCAAGAATAACAAAGTCCACTAAAGGAGGTTGACCATTTTTATATATGCTCCTAAATGCAAGCTTTCCTGATGTCAAAAGAAAACAGAAAGTGTCAACAACACAAATCCAACTCTTCCAGATTCAGCTACAACTCCAGAGTTTGAGGCTAAAAGGAAACATTGTTTTCCTGCAGCCGATGAAGATAAATGCAACCGCAAATGTAGCCATCCGTTAAACACAACCAGTCAGAAGCCATCAGGACTCCATTAAAGCCAGCTGATTGAAGCCGCTCAAGTATGAGGATGTTATGGGAGCGTATCACCGAGGTTTATTTGTACTAATTACATATTATTTTAGTAGCATCGTCTGTTCATTGTGCTGAGGCCGGAGGGATGGAAGATGTATTTCATGTTTGGCCAAGACGCGAGCTGTTTTGGTGGAGATGTAGATTTGAGTAGAAGGCTCAAGTCAGGAAAGCCCAGGGCAGGCTTTGTGTCTGTGTGTGTGTGTGTGTGTGTGTGTGTGTGTGTGTGTGTGTGTGTGTGTGTGTGTGTGTGTGTGTGTGTGTGTGTGTGGCCTGATTCAGACATGTGGGGGCCGTTTTCCTGACATCTGAACGTGCCGAGACCAAGCGTGAACAACAGGACGAGTTGTGACACAATGTGCTTTTCTAATTGTGCAGGTAACAGAGGGTTTCAGATATGTGAAGATAAATGAAATTATTATAATAGTTAAATAACAGCCTTGTGGTTATTGCCTTTACTACTTCAACATGACAAAAATTAATAAATATAATTTTTTAAATAAATAAATACACTAATTAAAAAAAGAATCTAGGGTATATAAACATTTAAACATTATTTATAACAATAATTTCATCTTTATTTTGTATTTTCTATTGGATTCGAGTCAGGTGATTGGCCGGGCCATTCTACAGCTTAATTTTCTTTCTCTGAAACCATTTGAGAGTTTCCTTGGCTGTGTTTTGGATCATTGTCTTGCTGAAATGTCCACCCTGGTTTCATCTTCATCATCCTGCTAATGACTGAAGCAGCTAATATTAATTTACAATGAGGAAGGGCAGAGGGTTGCTGAAAAACTAAAGAGAGATTTCAGCTGCTGTCTGGGCTTTCACTGCCTTTCTACACCTCCCTTTCTTCAATTAAGTTATGTGTAATAAAATGAAATGACACAGGAAATTTCTTGTGTCATTTTATTTTATTACACATAACTTAATTTGTAAACTAATAGTTTTGTTTTCTTTTCATATATGGATTTCTTTGGTTGTTATCAACATCTGGTGAAAATTTGAAGTCAACAGCACTTTTAGAAATATGTTTTCTGAGAAAAGTGGTGATGTGTTGAATATTTATTTCCCCCACTGTGTGTGTGGGTATATATATATACACTCACCGGCCACTTTATTACCTGTCTAACTGCTCGTTAGCGCAAATTTCTAATCAGCCAATCACATGGCAGCAACTCAATGCATTTAGGCATGTAGACATGGTCAAGACGATCTGCTGCAGTTCAAACCGAGCATCAGAATGATGGCTGAGGCTACAATTCGCACAGGCTCACCAAAATTGGACAATAGAAGATTGGAGAAACGTTGCCTGATCTGATGAGTCTCGATTTCTGCTGCGACATTCGGATGGTAGGGTCAGAATTTGCCGTCAACAACATGAAACCATCCTGCCTTGTATCAATGGTTCAGGCTGGTGGTGGTGGTGTAATGGTGTGGGGGATATTTTCTTGGCACACTTTGGGCCCATTAGTACCAATTGAGCATAGTGTCAACGCCACAGCCTAACTGAGTATTGTTGCTGACCATGTCCATCCCTTTAAGACTACAGTGTACCCATCCTCTGATGGGTACTTCCAGCAGGATAACACACCATGTCATAAAGCGCGAATCATCTCAGACTGGTTTCTTGAACATGACAACGAGTTCACTGTACTCAAATGGCCTCCACAGTCACCAGATCTCAATCCAATAGAGCACCTTTGGGTTGTGGTGGAATGGGAGATTCGCATTATGGATGTGCAGCCGACAAATCTGCAGCAACTGTGTGATGCTATCATGTCAATATGGACCAAAATCTCTGAGGAATATTTCCAGTACCTTGTTGAATCTATGCCACGAAGGATTAAGGCAGTTCTGAAGGCAAAAGGGGGTCCAACCCGGTACTAGTAAGGTGTACCTAATAAAGTGGCCGGTGAGTGTGTATATATATATATATATATATATATATATATATATATATAATAAAATTATACAAATATTAATAATATATCTTATATATTATTAAGAAAGAAATATATTGCGGGCCTCACGGTGGCGCAGTGGATAGCACAATCGCCTCACAGCAAGAAGGTCGCTGGTTCGAGCCTCGGCTGGGTCAGTTGGCATTTCTGTGTGGAGTTTGCATGTTCTCCCCGTGTTGGCGTGGGTTTCCTCCGGGTGCTCCGGTTTCCCCCACAAATCCAAAGACATGTGGTATAGGTGAATTGGCTAAGCTAAATTGTCCGTAGTGAATGAGTGTGTATGGATGTTTCCCAGTGATGGGTTGCGGCTGGAAGGGCATCCGCTGCGTAAAACATATGCTGGATAAGTTGGTGGTTCATTCCACTGTGGCGACCCCAGATTAATAAAGGGACTAAGCCGAAAAGAAAATGAATGAATGAATGAAATATATTGCATTGTTAATGTATAGAATTAAGAAAATACCAATGATAAGTCTTGAATTAAGTTCTATATAAAAAAACAAAACTATTCATATGCAGATACTTAGATGTAGATACTCTACATTTATGCTTTTTTTTACTGTAAATGGTGTAAAAAAATAATTACTTTTTAATAATTACTTTCTCTGCAAGAAAACAAAACAAAGATACTTATTACGCAAACAATATTTCAAAGTATAGGCTCCTTGTTAAAAGACAAGGCCATGCAAACTATCATTTCCTTCAGCTATTAGAGCTCAAATATCAGAGTCACACGGGAAAAGTGTGCGTTCCTGTCTGAAGAAGTGGCGATTCAGTACAGCTGGACTGACTGGAGACACACAGATCCTCACAGCGCTCGGCTCTGCTTCTCATCTGGCTAATGACAGGGTGAAACCAGCAGCCAGTTATTTCCATAGCAGAGATAGCGAGCCCAGAGAGCCCTCATCTCCACTCTTTAAACAGCTCCGGCCCCCGTTTGGCAGAATACCAGCACTGTCTGCAATGCTGAACACTTTAAATAAAAGGAGGATTGTTGTTATTCTGAACTAAGGTGCACTAGTTGATTCATAAAGATGAGAAGGAGACGGAAAAGTCACATGATTTACACTTGAGGATTCAGTTAGACGTGTCTCTAAATGTATTTATTTGTGAAAGAATCTGTAAAGTACTAAAAGCTCAATACCTTTTTTTTTTTGCATGGTAATTTAAATGCAACCCAGGCTCATTCTAATTATGTATTTCTATATACATTTCTGGAGAGCACCTAATACGTCCCAGGATCTATGTTTTTTTGTAGTTTTTGTTTTTCGCGAATCCACCAGATGTCGCTGTGTACTCTTTTTGAGATCTCAAATTTCTCTCACGAGTGCCATTCGCGCCTGCTCTTCTCGCATAAATCCACCAGAGGCTGCTGTCGACTGACTGACTGACCGACACCCCCACTCACCCTCCTCCTTCCCTAAACCCAACTGATAGTGTTTTTAAAAGCACCGATTGACCCGCCCACCCCTTCCCTAAACCCAACCGACAGTGTTTTAAAAAGCAATCCAGAAAAATAATTTTTACCACGTTTTCAGATTTTACCACATTCTCATCCTGTTATTTACTTGTTTGTTTTATTTTTGGCTTTTGCTTTTGTCTTGCCTGGATTCTGGAACCGTTCTTCGCCGGACCAACTCCGCTCTGTGTCTCAAATCCTCCGACATACGCGGCAAGCTACTGGACAAACTGCAGTAACAGCGGGAAAGCGGAGGTAAGTGGTCAGCTGGTAGGCGCAAAAAGGAGTGGTGTCATATCGCCACGTAACATTCGTTTTAAAGACGAAATGCAGCCATACGTAGCTCTGGCTACATAATTTGTGATCTCCCGGAAATGTATATAGGGCTACGTTTTCAGAATGAGTCTATGTTGTTTAAATGATTGTTTCGAACTACTAAAATAGTAATTAAAAGTCAATTTGTTCAAAAATCAAAGCATAAAAATTTGTCCGAAAATTTGAATGCATTATTTCATTTTCCTTCGGCTTAGTCCCTTATTCATCAGGGGTCGCCACAGTGGAATGAACCGCCAACTATTCCAGCATATGTTTTACACAGCAGATACTCTTCCAACCATAACCCTGTACTGGGAAACACCAACCTTGCTTGAATGCATAAATTTACATAAAATCATCTGTTAATCACAGGAAATACAGCTGTTTATTTACCAATATTATTAAAGCTGTAATTCATGAACAGGAAATTAGCAAAATTGTACAATTAATACAAGATAATCGGTCGCAAAAATAATTCATGATAGTAAATTTTCATAAAGGATGGTTTACATTTTTTTGGATGTAGATCGTTTCACTGGGGGTGGGGGGGTGGTGGTGGGGGGTGACGCGACACGGTGGCTCAGTGGTTAGCACTGTTGCCTCACTGCAAGAAGGTTCGAGTCCGGGCTGGGTCAGTTGGCGTTTCTGTGTGGAGTTTGCATGTTCTCCCCGTGTTGGCGTGGGTTTCTTCCGGGTGCTCCGGTTTCCCCCAAAGCCCAAACACATGCGCTATAGGTAAATTGAATAAACTACATTGGCTGTAGTGTATGAGTTTGGATGAGTGAGTGTATGGGTGTTTCCCAGTACTGGGTTGCAGCTGGAAGGGCATCCGCTGTGTAAAACATATGCTGGATAAGTTGGTGGTTCATTCCGCTGTGGCGACCCCTGATGAATAAAGTGACTAAGCCAAAGGAAAATAAATAAATGAATGAATGTTGACATTGTTATCCTTGGCTGAACGTGTTTAAAGTAATTCACTTTTCATCTTTAAAGGGACAGTTCCCCCAAAAATGAACTCACTTACTCACTATTTACTCACTATCTAGTAGTTCAGAACATTTATAAATTGTTTTATTCTGTTGAACAAAAAATAATTAAGTTATTGTGGAAAAAAGCAAAACCTGTAACCATTCACTGCAAAAACACACAAAACAGTTTGTCTTACTTAGAGTTTTTGTCTTGTTTCTAGTCCAAATATCTAAAAGTCAAGAAATCAAGAAACGTTTTCTAGAAGCAAAAAAGATTGTCTTGTTTTCAGAAATAGTAGGTCAAAAAATAAGTGAGTTTTTCCTTAAACAAGCAAAATAGTCTGCCAATGGTGTAAGCAAACATAAATAAATCTTCTTTAAAAAGCAAAAACACGGTGATTTTGCTTATTTTATTATATTTTTATTATATTTAGCTTGTTTTAAGGGAAAACTCACTAGCATTTGTGCAGTGTTGACTTCCTATTGTAGGGAAAACAAACCCAATGGAAGTCAGTGGTTTCCAGCTTTTTTCTAAATATCTTCTTTTGTGTTCAACAGAAGAAAGAAAGGTTTGGAACAAGTGAAGGGTGAGTAAATGATGACAGAATTTTAATTTTTTGCTGAACTGTCCCTTTAATAGAGTTTCCATGAATGAAAACACTAGCACACATACATGAAAACAAACACATAGTAAATCAGACAAGTTCCTACCTGAACTCATGGCTCTCATCACTCCACAACTGTTGTGTGTGGTCTCTCCTTTCCACAGCACAAAGTCTCAATGGCTGTCCAAACACTCCTGAGGAGAGATGGGAAAACTGGAGGAGGTGGGACTGTCCTGCACTAGAGGATTTAGGGAGGAGTGAGGCTGTACGGAAAATGCAGAAAGTGCACAGGCAACCAGAAAAGACAGACAAAAAAAGAGATCAAAGAAAACACGCCATCACATAATGACAGATTGAAGGGATCTTCATCAAAGGCTGTCTAAATGACAAAAAAAATAGCATGTTTGTTCACAGGAGGTGGGAAATCAGTTCGTAAGTGTCTCTAAATGGGTGGTTGGCAAATAATATGGACTACAGTTGCTGTTTTTTATTTTTTTTTTAAATAATAATACTGCATACAAAAAAAAATATTTTCTTACTTGGAGATTTTGTCTTGTTTCTATAGTACAAATATATATAAAAAAAAGAAGAGGAAGAAGAAGAAGAAGAAGAAGAAGAGGAGGAAAAGTATTATAAGAAATACTATGAAAAATGCCTTGCTCAGTTAAACATCATGTGGGAAATATTTGAAAAAGAAAATCATATTTTTTACTTCAACTGTGTATATATACACACACACACACACACACACAAATGCATGCATATATTTGAGAAAGTTTTTATTTCTATTTATTCATTCATTCATTCATTTTCTTTTCGGCTTAGTCCCTTTATTAATCTGGGGTCGCCACAGCGGAATGAACCGCCAATTTATCCAGCATATGTTTTACGCAGCGGATGCCCTTCCAGCTGCAACCCATCACTGGGAAACATGCATACACACTCATTCACTACGGACAATTTATCCTACCCAATTCACCTATACCACATGTTTTTGGACTTGTGGGGGAAACCGGAGCACCCGGAGGAAACCCACGCGAACACGGGGAGAACATGCAAACTCCACACAGAAACGCCAACTGACCCAGCCGAGGCTCGAACCAGCGACCTTCTTGCTGTGAGGCGAACGTGCTACCCACTGCGCCACCGTGACACCCTATTTCTATTTATTATAATGAAAATAAATAACAAATACAGTAGATATAGAAATAGACTGTGTTGGGGGTAACGCATTACAAGTAAGGTGAGTTACGTAATAATATTTCTAAGTAATGAGTAAAGTAACGCATTACTTTAAAATTAAGTAATAATATTAGAGTTACTTTTTTAAAAAATGTAATGCGAGTTACTTTTTAGCTTAGTTCATTCGCTTTTAAAAAACGAATTGCTGATTTAAAATGATCGTAGTCACGTTTGAATCCCACACGCAATGAGAGAATGCAGGAACAGACAGAAAGGAAGATGGCTTACATTTCTGCAATGGAAAATTCTCATTATTTTGTACACATGGAAGAAAAGGAAAAGAGGATTATCTGAATGGACACTGATTTTACTTTTTAATAAGACAAAAAGCACAAAAGTAGCAAACGCATTGCTTTAAACTGTCATTAATCTGTATATACCACATGTAGAGCTCTGGGGTCAAAAGTTCACCGAAGATAACATTATCCTACATGATTTTTAATGTGTCTTTTTAAAGGTAAATAAAGCTTATACAGTGTGTTGTTAATTGCAGAGCTCCTCTATTAAAAAATAAAGTAGAAGAAGAAAGACCCTGCAAGTTCTGAAAGAGATCAAGCCTCAGCCAGGTCAGAAAAAGTTACGCAAAAGTAACGTAACGCATTACTATAAAAAGTAACTAAGTAACACAACTAGTAACTCAATATTGTAATGCATTACTTTCAAAAGTAACTTCACATCCAAAAGTAACTTTTCCCAACACTGGAAATAGATATATCAAATAGATATATACATCAAAGGCTGTCTAAATGACAAAAAATAGCATGTTTGTTCACAGGAGGTGGGAAATCAGTTCGTAAGTGTCTCTAAATGGGTGGTTGGCAAATAATATGTACTACAATTGTTGTAAAATAATAATAATACTGCATACAAAAAATATATATTTTCTTACTTGGAGTTTTTGTCTTGTTTCTAGTCCAAATAGCTAAAATTTCTTAAATCAAGAAGCATTTTCTAGACAAACAAAAAATATTGTCTTGTTTTCCGAAATAATAGTTTAAAACTAAGTAAGTTTTTCCTTAGAACAAGTTAAATAATCTGCCAAAGTGAAAACAGGATTATTTTGCTTACTCCACTGGCAGATTAATGAGCAAGACATTTTATTCATAACATTTGAACCTTGTCAAAACGTTCTAAGAACATTCTGTGAGGATTATAGAGGCAAAGGGTCATCAATGACATCTAATAATTTTAAAATAGCGCTGAAGTATCTGACATTTCCCAACATTCATCTGAGTTTATTGCCATAGCGAGTGTAAAAAGATAACAAAAAGTCAACAAACACTGCTCTTTCAGTTTCCTTTCACTAAGTCACCATGACTGCACAGTTCTGTGTACAGTCTCTTCTCATAAAACACATTCATTGAAGTTTGTGGGAAAAGTCCACATTTTTAGTTTGTGAAGTTTGTGATTCTTTTCATGTGAACATTATATAAATAAGCCAAATTCAAACAGCAAGATATGACCGAAGTTACTTTTGATCTTATTCTGATCTGATCCTCCTGATATTATTATGGAGCCTGAATGTAAATCTGGATCAGTAAATCTAAGAGTACCAAACATATTCAGGATTTATTTCTCTATATGTTTTCAATAAGATCCATAAGTAAAAATGACACTGAAACTATTTCCTTTTATGTTGGTTCTCTCGACATATTATTAAAACTAACACTAGAGGTCGCTCTTGGGAGTTTTAATCACCTCTGATGTACTCAGAAAAGTCAGGTCAAGTTTTTTATTTATCCATGTAGGCAAGATGTGGACGTCAAAACAAGATGTATGGGGGGCCAGCCCTTTAATAGCGAGAAATATTTTTCTCTGATCTATATCTTACATAATAATAGTAACTATTAAACATTTGACCACCCCTATAACGGTTCAAACCATTGTGAATGCATAATCGCGCCAGTCATTCTGAAACTGGCAGATATGGAGCACTGATAGACACCCTAAGTGTTCAGAAGACACTCTTCTCGTGAAATAGGTGTTCTTATCTACAAATAGCCTAAAAGTAAAACACAATTAAAAGCATAGTTTGTATGGTTTTACTGTACAGTAACCTGTGAAATAGCTAATCAGAGGTTACTATAGGTCAGAATACAACAAATATCCCTCAAAACACTGAACACTTAAATACGTTTTATTAGTAAATTAGATGTAATTTAAATAAATACGTACTTTTGATTCACTAAAATGTGTTACACAATCTATCATTACCAAAAATGTTGTGTAAATTGTGTGTGTGTGCATGTGTGCGTGTGTGTGTGTGTGTGTGTGTGAATGGCCATTTTTGCAATATTTTTAAATACAGTATAGCCTATGTTGCATACTGTATATGATATGTGAAATCCAAATATAAACTTTTATGTCATATATGTAATTTGCATATATTGTCATATATCAGATTTCATACAAATAATATCACAATCAGCAGGCACAGGATGTCAACATGACGTCAGATTGACATGTACCCCAACGTTGTGGGACGTAGTACTTTGTTTGGAAACAAAAATTGGGTTGATGTCAGAACCCAACGTCAGGCATTTTGGTTACTTTCCAACTCAACCTAAAAACAACAAAATAGCAACGTCTAATGATGTTACAGTTTGACGTTGTGTGGACGTTACCACTATGACGTCTATCAGATGTTGGATTTTAGTCGCTATACCTGATGAATAAATGTCAGTATTTGACATCAATATGACGTTGGTTTAAGATGTTGGCTCGAAGTTGGATTTTGGTCACTTTCCTACACAACCTAAAATCAACCAAATATCAACGTAATTTTACGTCGTTATTGGATAACATTGGCCTTAGATGCTGGCGACCTAAATCTAACCCAATATTAACGTCTTATGGCGTTGTGTGTCTGCTGGGATGTGTTTTGTAAAATGCAAGCCAAAAAAAATGAAGCAATAGTGACATATATTGCTCAAATATGCAGCCAGTTGCAAAACGAGTGTCAAGGTTATGAAGAAAGGCTTGCACTTGATACTATGTTTGTGCCAAGAATGCAAAACTTAATAATTGGAGATGCAAAAGAGCACTATCCACTTACATTAAAAAAGGTACGAGCTGAAAAGAGCCCTTGATTCCAGTGAAAAGTACTCGAGCCTCAAACGAAAACAAGTGAAAACTGAGAGCACAAAGCCTGTCAAATGGAGTGTGACATTCCGGGCTTTTCTGTGGGAAAGTGGTAATTGCTTTTTTTCTTCGTCACTGTTTGGCTGTTGGTTGCATGGTCCTTCCCACACACTAATGAGTGAACAAGACTCTGCTGTCTACACTACTTTCTGACCAGACTGTGTGGGAGAATGAGAGCTAAATCTACCCGTCCTTTTACTTCTGCAGATATGAGGTTTTCAGCATCATTTCTACGCTTTCTGGTTTGTCTTTTAAGACTTGGAGGGATTCACGGATTGGTGTTGATGGAGGATGAAGAGGAGGAACTGGAGGACAGACACCTGAGCAAAGCTATTTTGGAGATGCTGCACATAAATAAGCTGTCAGTGCCTCAACAGGCAAAGCCACACCCCTATATGAGACACGTTTATCAGTCTCTGGACACCCAGGCGAGAGAACTGAGTGCTGCTGATGGGATGCTGGTGCAGAGTTTCAGGAGCGTTGAAGGTAAGGGTACATATATTTTTATTCTGACATTTTTTAAAATATTAAATATAGGTTTATTAGGCAAGTCATCGGACAACCGTGGGTATTTGAGTATTTGTAAGTCGTTACTTTACACCACTGCCTATATGGCTCTTAAAGGAACTCTACACTTTGTTTGGAAATACTCATTTTACATGTCCTCTAGAGTTAAACAGTTCAGTTTTTACCATTTTTGAATCCATTCAGCCGATCTCCAAATTTTACACTTTTTTAGCTTAGCTTAGCATAAATCATTGAATCGGATTAGACCATTAGCATCTCAATCAAAAATGACCAAAGAGTCATTCTATATTCTGATTGATTATTACGCCATATATAGTGACAGTATAGTTCCTAGCCATGACAGTATAGTTCCTAGCATATCAGCCTAGAAAATAGCAACTTTTCATTATCCGTCAGCCTCAGTACACGATGTAACTACAGAAGGGTGAAGCTTTAAATGGGAATTTAAAATATTATTTAATAATAGGAATAGATTTAAATAGGAATAGAAATTTGCAAGATGCTAATGGTCTAATCCGATTCAATGATCTATGCTAAGCTAAGCTAAAAGGGCTCCTGCAAGACCCGGAGATCAGCTGAATGGATTAAAAAATGGTAAAACTCAACTCTTCAACTGTAAGGGAGTGTAAAATGAGCCTATTTTCAAAATAAGCATAACATTCCTTTACAATTTAGGTAAAATTATTTGTACAGATCTCTACAGATGCTAATGGTCTAATCCGATTCAATGATCTATGCTAAGCTAAGCTAAAAGTGCTCCCGCCAGACACGGAGATCTGCTGAATGGATAAAAAAAATTGTAAAACTCAACTCTTTAACATTAGGGGAGTGTAAAATGAGCCTATTTCCAAAATAAGCATAGCATTCCTTTCAAAATTAGGTCAAGTTATTTGTTCAGATCTCTACAGATGCTAATGGTCTAATCCGATTCAATGATCTATGCTAAGCTAAGCTAAAAGTGCTCCCGCCAAACTCAAAACTGATAAATCTTTAGGATAACTTGTAAAATTAGCCATTTGCAAACCATTTTTTTTGTATTGTGACGCAGTTCCTAGGGAAACGGAATATTAAATGAGAAAACAGTGGGCGTGGCTTGTTTTTTCTACTGCAGGCTGATTGGATGTAGTGAAGTAGGCATTTCATTCAGAAAGATCTGGAAAAGGGTTTGGGGAGAGTTATTACATCCTAACAGACTCCTCCTCCTCACCATTTCTGTTTGTTGTCAAAACTGACAGTTGGAGGGGCGTGGTTAAGTATGTTAGCTCCGCCCAATACCTCAGACAGATGTAATTTGAGAACTGAAAACAAACAGGAAGTGCATTTTCAGATTTTAATTAAAGATTACAAGGACAAACAGTTTTTTTTATCATAATGACACGCACAGATGAGTTATTCAGCACAAAACTAGCAATGCGAGCTAACAAAATCAATATGGTTAGTTTCATACTTTAAAGTATCTTTTTGCTTTCTCTTGAATAAGATTCAAAGTACGGCACTCCGGGATGGATCTGGTTCAACACGTCCCAGTTGAGTCCCTTCATGAGGGTTGCGGAGCTGGTCCTCCTAAGGAAAACTCTTCATCACCGGCCGCTCAGTGTGACGGTCACAGTACACAGTCTTTCACCAGGAGCAGAAAACCTGAGCATCAGTGGCCCTCTTGCAGAGCACTTACTAAGCCTGGACCGACTGCCTCCATCAGGCTATGATGTTTTCGACGTGACGGCAGCAATAAACCAACCATCTCAAAACTCGGATATCTTAGGCTTCCAGCTTCGATTTGAGGATGAGAGCGGCAGTCTGGTTCTCCATGAAGCCCTCACTCAGAGCCTCTACTGCCTGAATAGCAGCTCTGTCAGCCAGCCGCTATTGGTGGCGTACAGGAGCAGATCTATGGAGCTTCATCAGGGATCTTCAGAAGTGGGTTCAGAGCACAGACACAGGCAGCGACTAGACAGTGAGAGACAGCGAATACATCTGCGGCATGGGAGACATGTAGGTGCATGCAAACTCTATGTGCATCATGTTAGTCTTCACACGAGCAAGCTGAGTCGATGGATACTACAGCCGTCCAACTTCAGTATAAGTATTTGTAGGTATGATCTGGCTGTGTGTCATATACTGTATATCGCTGTGATGAATGGTGGGGGTTGGGAATAGTAGTAGTGGTCTATGTAAAAGTATGTGAAAAATAAGTGGCGCAGTGGGTAGCACGATCGCCTCACAGCAAAAAGGTCGCTGGTTCGAGCCTCGGCTGGGTCAGTTGGCATTTCTGTGTGGAGTTTGCATGTTCTCCCCGTGTTTGTGTGGGTTTCCTCCGGGTGCTCCGGTTTCCCCCACAAGTCCAAAGACATGCGGAATAGGTGAATTGGGTAGGCTAAGTTGTCCATAGTGTATGTGTGTGTGAATGGATGTTTCCCAGCGATGGGTTGCAGTTGGAAGGGCATCTGCTGCGTAAAACATATGCTGGATAAGTTGGCGGTTCATTCCACTGTGGCGACCCCAGATTAATAAAGGGACTAAGCCGAAAAGAAAATGAATGAATGAATTTCCCCATCAATCATAAACATGTTTACAGTATGACAGCCAGAAACATGACACTTTAAGTATGCAGCCAGTGCACATAAAGTGTTTAAGAAAAAACAACAACTGTACACTGTAAAAAATATTCGTAAATTAGCAGTTTTCCATATTTTGCGATTCATTTTTTTATTTTTCCCCATTTACACATTTGAATTGCATTATGGGACCTTGATCTTTCTTCCAACAACTTTTAACCTTGAAAAATTCGAAAAAGTGACTTTTATGAACATTTTTAATAGTTTAAATTGATAAAGTGTTGTATATTACACTACAAAAACCTTTTTTTTTCTTCTAAAAGGCTGTGTGTCCACCGGAGAGTTTTTGAGCTGCTGAAACACGATCAGCTTTCAAAAAAGATCAGATGTGAGAGTTTTTTCAGTCGTTTGCGCTTACAAGTTGTTGTGGTGGTGAAGACAGTTGCATGGTGTTATCCTGCTGCTCCTCCACTGTGATTTGAATGCTAGCTCAAAGTGACACTGGTGGGTGCTGCGTTTTTTTTGGAGTGCTCATCGCTGACTGTAAAACGCCCATTAAGCACCTTGCTACTCTGCAGCCGCTCAAAAAAAAGCAGTCCTATCATTGACAACAACAGAAAACAAACGCTCAACTCGCAAAAAAACCCAATCTGGTGGAAAAACGCAGCCTTAGTACTCTTAACTACAGAAGAGTCAAGTTTTAAATAGGAAAATTATTTAAACTTTTTGGTCATTTTTAAACGAGATGCTAACGGTCTAATCCGATACAATGATCTATGCTAAGCTAAGCTAAAAGTGCTCCCGCAAGACCTGAAGATCGGCTAAATTGATTCAAAAAGAAACTTTTAACTCTAGGAAACTTGCAAAAGCCTATTTGTGAAAAACAGTGGAGTGTCTCTTTAAATAACCCACTTCTGTAATATCTGAGCTACAGCTGCGGATACTTGGGGATGCGCACATCAATATAGCATCATTTTTGTGACACTGATTAGTTTTACGCTACTATATGAGGTAGATTTAGGGGTAGACGTTAATAAAACACAATTTAATTAACCTATTAATTGTGTTTTATTAACGTCTACCCCCACCCCAACCCTTACAGTAATGTAAAAATAGTAATTATACAGAGTATTATTCATATTATTTATTAAATTACCCATTCAATTGTATTTTATTAACATCTACCCCCATCCAAACCCTACAGTAATGTAACAATATTAATTATTGTTGTACAGTGTAACAAACATTATGCTATATTGAGGATAGTAACTGCAGCTGTATCCCCTTTACCCTTAAAGTTCGAGCATATAGGTATGTGTCTTGAATGCCTGTGCATAAATCCAGCCCTGGTGATAGCCTTGATAAACCCTAATATTCTGCTCTTTCTGTGTGCTTTTTTCAGAGGTATCTGTCTGAAAGAAACGTCTATGACTGTTCAAAGACAAAGAAAACACCAGAAAGAGAATGAATCACTTCAAAGGTGCGTTCAATCTCCTCTGTGGCTTTTCATAGTTATAAATGACTCAGGTTTGACAGACGGTGACCCTGAAACTGTCTTCAATTATTTTCTAGATCAGCCTGCACTCCACAAGGTCTGTCGTCTCTCATCGTGATGTACAGCAGTGCCACTGCCGACATTATTATAAAGGAGCTGAAGGATATGAGAGCCGAGAGATGCGAGTGTCAGTCAACGGCTCAATGAAAGCCACTGCTCGCATCCAGAAAATGCAGTTTGTCATGTACCTGACAGATACATGTGAAGCAACAGGTTTCTATGTTGATTTGATAAACAACAACAACAACAAAAAAACAACTGCTTATTATAGTACACAAACATTGCTTCATTCAAAATGTAAACGCTCACAATGCAGCAAGCTTTTCCACCAAATATTTCCTGTAATCTTGGCTCATAAAATGCACAATTATAATTTTTACTGAACTGTTTGAGTTCTCTTTCAACAATATTCTTTAAATGTCAGGGTTCACACATTTTATTTTATTTTATTCATTCATTCATTCATTCATTCATTCATTTTCCTTCGGTTTAGTCTCTATTTCCGAGGTCGCCACAGTGGAATGAACCGCCAACTATTCCAACATATATTTTACGCAGCGGATGCCCTTCCAGCTGCAACCCAGTACTGCGAAACTACTATTTTCACACACACTCACACACTACGGCTACATTTACATTTAGTTTATTCAATTCACTTATAGCGCATGTGCTTGGACTGTGGAGGACACCGGAGCACCCGGAGGAAACCCACGCCAACACGGGGAGAACATGCAAACTCCACACAGAAATGCCAACTGGCCCAGCTGGGACTTGAACCAGCGACCTTCTTGCTGTGAGGCGAAAGTGTTAACCACTGAGCCACCGTGTCACCCCTGTGATTCAAATTATTCATTCATTCATTCATTTTCCTTCGGCTTAGTCCCTTTATTAATCTGGGGTCGCCACAGCAGAATGAACCGCCAACTTATCCAGCATATGTTTTACGCAGCGGATGCCCTTCCAGCTGCAACCCATCACTGGGAAACATCCATACACACTCATTCACAAACATACACTACAGACAATTTAGCTTACCCAATTCTGATTCAAATTATTTCAGTAATTTATAAATATGCTGATTTAGTGTTCAATTATGGTCAGTTTTTATTGTATCAATGTTGAAAATAGCTTAGTATTGCTGTGATTATTTTTTCAGTATTACTTGATGAACAGTGATGAGCTCAACTGCGTTTTTTTTTTTTGTCAAATAGAAATCTTTTAAAATTAAATAAATAAGCACATTAGAATGATTTCTGAAGGATCGTGTGACACTGAAGGCTGTTTAATGAAGCTGAAAAATCAACTTTGCCATCACGAGAATGAACAATTTAAAAAAGTTTTAAATGTCATAATATTCCACAATATCAGTTTTAGCTGCGTTTTTCATTGAATAAATTCAGCGAACAATGTAATAATTTTGAAAAACATTTGATTTCTTTATTATTCCAAACGTATTGTTAGACAATTATTATTATTAGGCAACTTGCACAGTATGAGAATATGAAAGAAAATGTAAAGAGTTTTGCAGGTGCACTTTTGCCCACAGGATGTCCTAATAGAGCAAATTAAAAAAAACATATGTATGTTGAAAACAAAATGATTAGCCCTCCTGTTAAATAAAATATAATAATTCAAGGATGTTTAATGAAGTGAATTTTTTAACAGATCTTTTAAATATGATTTTAATAACAGCCATTGGACTACAGTGGTTTGTTCTGCAGCCAATCGAAACTAAACATAATTGAAGAGGACCAATAATATTGCCCGTTAACAAATAAACAAATAAATAAATGAATAAAATATATAAGATATACGTAGAAACAAAACAAATTCACAGAGCTAATAATTTTGCCTTTAACTGTATGTTTCAGAATGCCATGTATTTTTACTATTTATCTGGGCGTTGTTATCAGGGGTGTAGCGGACATTTTAAAAGTGGGGGGGACAGCTGAATGAGATCCAAAATTTTACGTTCATATAATTATTAATCACCTGTTTCTAAATGGTCTGTCTCTAAAAGTGAGGGGGACGAATCCCCCCCCCCCCCCCCCTTCTCCGGTTGCTACGCCCCTGGTTGTTATATTTTAATTCCCATACACACCAGCTCAAACAGGAGTGTTTTGAGCAGCTAAATGTGTATGTAAACACCAATTAGAATTTTTTTTTTAATCTTTGCATTTGAATTTGAAAGAAATAGGAAAGACTACTGCCTCTAATATTTAGAAAGATATGGCAAAGAGAGGAAACTGAAAAAAAAAACAACCTGTGCTAGAGTTTCCTTTCTCATGATTGTGTCAGCAGAAACCAAATTTCCAATTAAAAATAGCAGCAGGCCAAAGCGTACGTCTGTCTTCTGTACACTGTAAAAAAAATGCTTGCTGCCTTACATTTTTTAGTTCAATGAATCACATTAACTTTTTTAGTCATCTCATCTTACATCAATCAAACTGACTCAAAATGTTAAACTTTGTGTAACTTAAAAAGATTTGTCGAAAGCTGATTAAATTATAAAAATAAGTGAAAGCAACATATTTGATGTCTTGATTTTTTGTCATTAAATTTTTTGGTGTATTTAAGTTCCTTTTACTATGGTAATATGTTTGCTCCACAGTTAAAAGCTCGACATTTTAGTCTGTAAATAGCCCTAAAACTGCTCTGATATTTGTCTCTCAAACATTCATACCCACATGAAAAAATACTATAGTAATTTATTTACAGTGTCTTTTTTATATTAAAGTGTATTATACTTTATGGTATATTTACAACTCTTTGCTAACACTGTTATTAGCTATTATTAACTAGACTTGATAAACTACAACAAATACTGTAATATTTTAGTTTTTACTACTGTAAACTCTGGTGTATTGTATAATATACTGTAGGCCTATAGTAGAAAACCTATTACAGTATTGGGTAATGTGTTTACATTACTATAGTTGCTGTATTACCAAAAGAAATGACCACAACAGATTAATTGAAATAGGGTAACTTTACTACACTGTAAAAATGATATGATCAATTAGTCATAACATGTTTTTAGTTCATTGTAACTTATTAAACTAAGGTAATCATGTCCTAACTTAATTTTATAAGTTACACAAGCTGTTTTAAGTCAGTTTAACATAATATAAGTTCAATGGACTCATAATGTTAAATTGATTTAGCTTAAAAATTTAAGGCAACCAGGATTTTTTTTACAGTGTAGGTTGTGGTTCAAAAACACTATATAAATACAATATAAATTAATATCCCAGTATTTTTAAGTGGGTACAACAATTATTTCATCGATAAAATGTTTTACTACGGTAAACTGTGATGTATTGTAATATAATATACGTTATAACTTATGTGAACTTAGCGTATTGGCTAATTTGTTTATAGCCTAGTTACCACATCAACCACAACATAATAATTCAAATCTGATGTAATACTTAAAAAAAAACAGTATTTACCATAGTATTTCTTTCACATTTCACTGTTAAAAAGCAGTTTTATTTAACCATTTTCTTTTCAAATTATAGCCTACAATCGGTTGTTACTAAAAAGGATACAGCTGCGGACGCGACTTAACGAAAATTATTTATATTTTTTATTAAATTATTCATAAATTGTATTTTATTAACGTCTACCCATAGCCCAACCCTAAACCCAACTCTCACAGTAATGTAAAAACAGTAATTATATAGAGTATTATTCATATTATTTATTAAATTTCCCATTAAATTGTATTTCATTAACGTCTACCCTAAACCAACCCTCAAAGTAATGCAAAAATAGCCATTATTGTTGTACAGTGTCACAAAAAGGACGCTATTTTCTACGTGAGTATCCGCAGCTGTATCCCTTTTAGACTTTACCCCCTACAATCTGAGCGAAAACCACTTATGCGCGCGCTCGTGAAGGGGAGGGAATCTTTGTGGGGGAGGATTGAGGCAACGCTGATTGGCTCCTGGTGCTGTCAATCAAAAGCAGCCATGTCAAGTGAAAAAAAGAGCGATGCGAACTAATAGCGGTGAAGAAGCAGCCGTTATTTCGAGACATTCAGCGTTAAAGTCCGTGGGTTTGTTTATAAATGACAGTCAGAATCGTGTCTACTGTAGGCACCGTTGAAGTGGGTCAGCATTATGCTTCTTTTACGCGGCTAATAACGTTACCGGGACACTTTGACATTGATGTAATAATAAGCGAACTGAACCTGCTTCGCGTTTAATGTTAGCCGGCAGTTTTGTGCTGGAAATAAACGAGCCAATGATGTCCGGAAAGCATTTCAAGGGTCAAGAAGTCAGCTGCTGCATCAAGTACTTCATATTTGGATTTAACATTATATTTTGGGTAAGACCTCGCCACCATTTCTTTGTTTATAATAGGCTGTCATTGGCTGTGAATGTGATGTATGGGTATTTGCGCTCGTGCAAAATTCAGATCCTTTGTTTGTGTGTTTGATATACAAGAAGCCACGTATGAACTGTGTTGTTTATCGATTAAATTCAATGCAATCGATTATTCGGGTTTGATGATGCATGAAACTGGTTTCTTTGGCATCTTCCATCCGTTTATCTCAGATGTTCATGACAGCAGTGAGTCAAGTGCGTACTATAGATAATCGGCTTTCTGTCTTCTGTGAAGCGATGCATTGACTGCCTGTACTGTACTGTACTGTATATATGGACGAACACATGAAGCCTCTGTCCTGGATTGCATGCAAAATCCGGAGATTATTATTATTATTATATGGGGATTGTAAAAATGCAGTGCTCCAATATCCTTGTTTTACTTCATTTTTTATAGTGCACAGTGTTTGTTATAATAGTATCTTGTCTCCTTTAAATTAACATTTTTAAAATTAAAATTCAAAACTGGATTGAATGCAATATGCTGAGATTATTATTATTATGATATGGGGAATGTAAAAATGCACCTTGTTTTACTTTTTTTTGTTCATATTTTGTTATAATAGTATTTCATCTTCTTTAAATTAACATTTTAATTAAAAATCCAAACTAGATAGAATGCAATATTCGTAGATTACTATTATTATTATTATTATTATTATTATTATTACTATATGGGGACTGTAAAAATGCAGTGCTCCAATAACCTTGTTTTATAAAAATGTTTACATTTTGTTATATTATCTTCTTTAAATGATCATTATTTAAATTAAAAATCAAAACTGGATTGAGTGCAATATCCCGAGATTATTATTATTATTCATTCATTCATTTTCTTTTCGGCTTAGTCCCTTTATTAATCTGGGGTCGCCACAGCGGAAGGAACCGCCAACTTATCCAGCATATGTTTTACGCAGCGGATGCCCTTCCAGCCACAACCCATCACTGGGAAACATCCATACACACTCATTCACACACATACACTACGGACAATTTAGTTTACCCAATTCACCTATAGCGCATGTTGTGAGGCGATCATGCTACCCACTGCGCCACCGTGACGCCTATTATTATTATTATTATATGGGGACTGTAAAAATGCAGTGCTCCAATAACCTTTTACTTTTTTATCACCGCTCTCTTCGTACAAAATTTGACACTTTTAACCTCTATGTTTATACTATTTTGAACACTGCAACTAGATTATAATTATGCAATATTATAACACTCATATAACCCAATGAAGTAACTTTTTTTTTTTTACTAAAATAGATCAGTATTCCTTATTTTCCCTCGTTTTCACTGATTATCTGGTTTTCATTACCTAGTATTTACAGATTATCTGGGAAAACTATAGGCTATCTTTAATTATCTGGCTATCATCCTTTCAAATGAGCTCTGTAATGTTCAATAATGAGGGCAGTATTATTGAGCGTCACTGTGCTACTGTACAGAGCTCGTTTACAATGAACTCAATGATCTTCATAAAGGTATACTGTATATGTTGACAATTGTATTGCCCAATTCGTCTATTCATAGCTTCATTACACATTTCCAATTACTTTGAATAACGTCTTTTATTTTTAAAAAATTTGTTTCAGCATCTAAAGCAATTTTAAGCAAATATTAGCATCACTTTCACCATATTTGTTCGAGCTTGAATCAGATTCTGATGATGCAGACGATCAAGCAGGTCAATTAAAAACCAATTTTGCAAGCTTGACATTTTTATTTTGCTCACTATCGCTTGTGGCCAAAAAGACTCGTAATTAGGCATATGCCGATATTCAATAATTCAATATATGGTGATAATGAACATGCACAATAATGATGTCGTGGACACTTTAATATACAGTGAATAATTATTTGCTATTTAAATATTTTTAGTGCTTTTTAATAATATTCAGATTGTTGTATTTTGCAGTGGTTCATCACATCACCACTTGACGACTTAATAGGCGGTTTATTTACAAACATTATCATTTTCATGTTAGTCTAAATTACAACACTGAAAATGACATGACTATTTATAGGCCTTTTGTTTGTTAACTCTGTACAGTAAGGTTCCATTTACTGTACAAGACTTTAGTGATTTAACAGAAGTCAATGTAATGACAACTACAAAAACTTTTATTAATCTTTGGTGATGATAATTTCTTAGTTAATGACTAAAAACGCGTTAAAATCAAAAGTTGTAATCATTTTAAATAATAGAAAATGTACTGGCAGTTTATTTTAGGTTTTTGAAGCATAATATACAACACCAACCCAGACAATATATGACTTTAAACTATTAAAAATGTTCTTAAAAGTCACTTTTTCAAACTTTTCAAGGTTAAAAGTTGTTGTAAGAAAGATCAAGGTCCTATAATGCAATTCAAAAGCATAAATAAAAGAGGGGAAAAAAATAAAAACATGAATCACAAAATACAGAAAACTGCTAATTTACAGATATTATTTACAGTTCATTATCGCCCCCCCCAAAAAAACATATCCGTCAGGCTCTAATATTTTTCATGAGCCTGGGTTGCAGAAAGCAGCTGTACTAATTATAGCCTATTTAGTCAGATTAAGTGCACTAAAGCTTCGTATAGTTGGCATTAATTACACTCTTTCAGACGCTAAAAGCAGTAAATAAACCTCCCAAATACATGGCATTCATGCACGTATACATTAAAACAAATCTTTTAATTGTATGTCGAGAGCAGGTACAGTTAAAGTCAGAATTATTAGCCCTCATTTTTTTGTCTTTTTCAAATATTTCCCAAATGATGTTATACAGAGCAAGAAATTTTTCACAGTATTTCCTATAATATTTTTTCTTCTGGAGAAAGTCTTATTTGTTTTATTTCGGCTAGAATAAAAGCAGTTTTTTTTTTTTTTTTAAAGCATTTTAAGGTCAATATTATTAGCCCCCTTAAGCAATATTTTTTTTTTCAATCGGCTACAGAGCAAACCATCATTATACATTAGCTACTATATGTTTCCATCTACCTATTTTTATGCGCATTATGGATTTGCGCATAAAAAAAACGGTTGATGGAAACGCCAAGATGCACATAAATTGTGAAAATGTGCATAAAAAACATATGCGCATAACTGAGTTGGATAAACTTTTTATTCGATATAAGAAAAGATGCGCATAAACTACGATGGAAACACTTTTACCGAACAAATTCCAGTATGCGCGTTAAAAAAAGGTCATGTGATTTTGTTATAAGAGATCATGTGATGATGAAAATGTGTGTGAATGGACAAACCAGCAGGCTGAGCACATTGTAAAACATCTGAAATGTTGTTTTGGTCATTCTAAAACCATTTCAGTATTAGTGTTATTATATTATTATTGACCTCCAGAACTGTCAAGAACCTCTGTGCTTCACGTCTTACGCTTTCAAACGCCAACATGCATTCATTGCATGTTGGCATTTGTCTTCTGAGGCGCAAGTCATTTATTAAATAAAGAAAAGATCCACACAGCTTCTCCTACCGCAGCAAATTACGTTGTTACTTTTAGTATTTAGTTGCCAGTTAATCAGGAAGTGACTATTTTGTTCTCTTTGACTCATTGGATGGAAACGCTACTTTATTCGCACATCTTTTATGCGATATTCCAGTTTTGCGCATAAATTTAATTCGCATATTTGGATGGAAACATAGCTAATTATTTGCCTAATTACACTAACTTGCCTAATTAACCTAATTCAGCCTTTGAATGTCACTTTAAGCTGAATACTAGTATCTTGAAAAATATCTAGTAAAATATTATGTGCTGTCATCATGGCAAAGATAAAAGAAATCAGTTATTAGAAATTTGTTATTAAAACTATTATGTTTGGAAATGTGTTGAAAAAAATCTTCTTTCTGTTAAACAGAAATTGGGGTAAAAAAATACAGGGGGGGGGCTAATAATTCTGACTACAACTGTATATAAAAAGTGCTTTAAGCATGTTTGCAAATAGCATATACTAAAGAACAGGTGTGTACTTGATCAGCTGTTTTACCTGAAGCAATAGCAATTTTAGCTATATAACTCCGAATTATTATGTCCGTCTCGCTACACCGTCACACTGCAGAATACATTTCCTAATTGAAAGTGCGTCAGGTTTTTCCTTAAGTCAAAGCGCTCCTTTGTTTCTGCTTGAGATTTTTCTGGCTATACTTTACACAGAATTTTTTTACTCGGGTGTGTGTCATTTCCTTCAGTGTACGCTGGTCGCAATGAACAAAAACATGTGTGAACTGAAAAGGTTGTGTATTCAAGCTACAGTGTGTGATTTTGATTAACTCTTAAATGAGGTAAAATAACATTATGCACTGGTCAAAGGTTTTTATTGGAAGAAAAGGCTAAATATTGTTACTATTAATGCATTTATGAGTGGAACCTACTGTCTTCATAAGTTTAGATTAGGGCTACACGATATGTGATATTCATTCATTTTCCTTCGGCTTAGTCCCTTATTTATCAGGGGTCGCCACAGCGGAATGAACCGCCAACTATTCCAGCATATGTTTTACGCAGCGGATGCCCTTTTAGCTGCAACCTAGTACTGGGAAACACCCATACACTCTAGCATTCACACAAACACTCATACACTACGGCCAATTTAGCTAATCCAATTCACCTATAGCGCATGTCTTTGGACTGTGGGGGAAACCGGAGCACCCGGAGGAAACCCACGCGAACACGGGGAGAACATGCAAACTGCACACAGAAATGACAACTGGCCCAGCCAAGACTCAAACCAGCGACCTTCTTCCTCTTCCGCTGAGGCGACCCCAGAATAATAAAGGGACTAAGCCGAAGGAAAATGAATGAATGAATTATTATTAGAAATTTTGCCTGGTTTCTAATCCAAATATCTTAAAAGAAATTACATCAAGAAACACTTTCTAGACAAGTAAAATGTTTTTGTTTCAGAAAAAGAAGTCTTTCCTTAAAACAAGCAAAATAATCTGCCAGTGTTGGAGTAAGCAAAAATAAACATATTTTTAGATTAATTTGCTGCAGACAAATTAAAACAAAAACAATTGTATTTTTTTTAGAAAATGCTACTTGATTTTAGTATTTTTAGATTTTTGGACTAGAAACAAGACTAAAACTCCAATTAAGAAAAGCACATGAAGCTGAGTTTATATAATTCCCTCTGTAGAGTCCAGAATGGTCATTTTGTTAAGCTTTAACGGAGCAGCTGGCTGTTATGATAGTGATCATAATAGTGCATGTTTGCTCAACTCATTTAATTCTCTGAAGACTCTTTCCATGAAATGACTACCTGATGCCTTTCAGATTACTTGAGTTTCTTAATAAACACATTCAAAAAGCCAAGAAGGAATACATACTTATTATCCATGTTCTACAGAGATATGCAGAATCAGGGTGTGTGTGCAGCTTTAATATCACAAACAACACCCTGTGATGCTGAATAGCTGCATGTTTTCCGGTTCGCTCTATTGTGCCGTGAAAAGTTGGATAGCAATGAATGGAGTCTTTGTGAACCACACAACTTCTGTCTGTTTCTGTAATCAAGTCCAAGAAACTAAACTGTCCTTCATGCTTCACTCTCAAGGGCTCCCTTCGATTAGAAATAGTTTTACGAATTCTGTTTAAATCCTTTATTTTTACAGAAGTAGTATTTAAAGTTGCAATAAAACAAGTTTTTAGCCTTCCTTTTTTTATAATGGGATATATATCTAAGTGTAATGGATAAAAAAAAAAGAAAAAATGCAGTGGTTTTGTGCTAAATAAATAAATAAAAGAAAAATGCAGGATAAGGAGCTGGTTTTGTGCTAAATAAATGAATAAACAAACAAGTAAATAAATAAATAAATAAATAAATAAAAGAAAAATTCTGGACAAGGACTTGGTTTTGTGCTAAATAAATAAATCAATCAATAAATGAATGAAAAAAATGCAGGGCAAGGACCTGGTTTGTGCTAAATAAACAAACAAATAAATAAACAAATAAATAAATAAAAGAAAAATGCAAGATAAGGAGCTGGTTTTGTGGTAAACAAACAAACAAACAAACAAACAAACAAACAAATAAATAAATAAAAAGAAAAAATGCTGGGCAACAACCTGGTTTTGTGCTAAATAAACAAATAAATAAA
>CAIGQV010019101.1:4856516-4868341 GCA_903798115.1 Danio jaintianensis
CGTCCACACAACGTCAAGCTGTAACATCATTAGACGTTGATATTTGGATGATTTTAGGTTGCGTTGGAAAGTAACCAAAATGTTGTAACCTGACGTTGGGTTCAGACGTCAACCCAATTTTCATTTCCAAACAAAATGCAACATCCCATGACGTACAATGTCAATCTGATGTCATGTTGACGTCCTGTGCCTGCTGGGAAGCTGCAAAAAAAGTTACATTTAACAGTAAATAAATGTTTCAACTAAAGTATCTAAATTAAATTAGGACTAAAATTACATTTACATTTCATAAAACGATTATGATTTGTAATCAGATTACAGTTATTAAGCATTAACTAAGAAATTACCACAACATTTTCAATCAAGATTTTAGCATGTCTTAGGTCAAATTAACTTTACAATATTAATTCATACTGTTATGATAGAGGTCTTAAGCCTGGTTTTTGTAATAAAGCAGCTGAAGCTACATAAACATTATAGAAATACAGCTGATGATGTACTGGGGTAAAATTAGAGTTACATTACATTTAAATCAGTGTCCTAACAACATGCGACATGGCATGCGATAAAAGGTATCTTGTTCCATGTTAAAAGGAGTTTTTGTCCTAACCATCTAACCATCTGTCCTAACAACAGCATAACCTACTATGACAATGATTTCCTCAGGTACTGATTATGGGCTTTATTTAGTGTTAAATGCACCCAATGTGAGTTTAAATACCATTTTACGTGACATTTATTGCCATACTACTGAAAAAGCATCAGCAGATAGTTCACCTCAGATCTTGAAAATAAAATAACAAGCAGACGATTTGAAAATGAAAGTCAGAACTGTGACTCCAACAACATCCGTCACTCAGTAGCCTATTAATAATGTTAAAGAGGTTTAATATGTATTAATTAGATCAAAAGCCTTTACCGTTTTGGAGGGAGTGCAGTGGCTGGTATTTAAATGTTTCTGTCGTGTCACGATGCTTTTGGTGAAGACAGCCAAATTGCTTGTCACTGGAATCTTTTCGCATCACGTGTTGTTAAGACACTGTGTAAAGGCTATTGCACACTGAATCCAAAATTTTCGTACGTTACAAAATAAAATTGACCTTAAATTTGTCGATCGTATTCGTAAACCTTCTTCCGTCAATATTGGGTTCAATTTGTTTTCCGTTTTTCACATCCGAAAAAGCACTTTGAGAGGTGTTTTGACAGTTCAGAGCCACCGTACAAGCGAAAGGCAAAATACAGAATGCCGTCACTTGACCAGCACAGATCACTTCATGACAAACACAGTGCATAAATTAATATAAAGACAGAATGTGGCGGACGAAAAAAATGTATATGTAAAAAATGTATCACTACAAAAAGTGAAGTGTTTTTTTTTTCCTCCCAGTTTTCGGTGTTTCTAGGGATAATCTTCTTCCTGGAGCTCACCGCCGGTATCCTGGCCTTCGTCTTTAAAGACTGGATTAAAGACCAGCTCAACTTTTTCATCAACAACAACATCCGAGCCTACAGAGACGACATCGATTTGCAGAACCTCATCGACTTCACTCAGGAATATGTAAGACACGTGTTCATGCCTCAAACACAATGAAAGCGAAAATAGGGAAAGCTGCAAATGAGATGAAAGAAATAAAGGGATTAAAAAAAGGCCAAAGTCAGTTTATATCCAGCACATGTCCTGACAAAAGTGCAAACAGGCAGATCTCAGAGCGCTAGCGTGACTTCAAGACTCTTTATCCACCGTCAGCACTCACTAAAATCCCTCGCCGCTCGCTTTTACTGAGCTTTCAGCGCACGTTTTAGAAGAGTGAGCTGTCAGATCCAGATTTTGTTTACTGCCAGTTATAAAAAATGCTTGACATTTAGAAGGTTACTGGGTCAGTCTCAGGAAATGCTGCCTTTTGGGACAGGAAGGTGTTATTTTGCGAAGGCTTTCATTTTAAAACATTACTGCTGAACTTTAAGAAATCTGTTTTTTTCAGGCCTGAAGTACAGTATTCACAGCACTGTTCATCAATATGTCTGGAGACATGAAAGGGTTAGTTCACGCAAAAATAAAAATATCTGTTATTAATTTCTAGGGCTGCCCCCTAACAGTCGACCAGAACAGGCTTGGAAGTTTTATCTCAAAAATATAACAGTTTAACTCATAATAAAAGGGCAAGTTCACCCAAAAAGGAAATTGTTATTAATTACTCTCCCTCATAACCTTCCAACTGGTATTTAAAAGGTCTGAAAATGGTAAATAAGTGTCAAGTTCTTGATAACAATACAGTTTATAGTCATGTGCAAACACTTGATCATTAAAACAACAATGTTGGACTATAGGACCGTATGTGCACTGACACAAAGTGTTTCTTTATAGGTTGGCATCACCACCTATTGGCCTGGCATGCAGAATACAGTGTTGTTAGTCATTTGAATATAACAGCTGAATATAAAGGAAACCATTAAAATGCAATGGTCAGCTCTGCCAGCTTAAAAAATAGACATCTATCACAGATTATATTCAGTTCAGCTTCATGTTAAAGGGATAGTTCACCCGAAAATGAAAATTCTGTCATCATTTACTGAGTTTCTTTCTTCTGTTGAACACAAAGGAAGATATTCTGAAGAATGTTGGAAAAAACAGCCATTGACTTCCATAGTAAGAACAAAAAATACTATGGATATCAATGACGGCTTTTTTCCCAACATTCTTCAGAATATCTTGTTTGCATAAAATAAAATAAAATAAAATAAAATAAAGGGCTGCACGGTGGCGCAGTGGGTAGCGTGATCGCCTTACAGCAAGAACGTCGCTGGTTCGAGCCTCGGCTGGGTCAGTTGGCATTTCTGTGTGGAGTTTGCATGTTCTCCCCGTGTTGGCGTGGGTTTCCTCCGGGTGCTCCGGTTTCCCCCACAAGTCCAAAGACATGCGCTATAGGTGAATTGGGTAAGCTAAATTGTCCGTAGTGTATGTGTGTGAATGAGTGTGTATGGATGTTTTCCAGTGATGGGTTGCAGCTGGAAGGGCATCCACTGCGTAAAACATATGCTGGATAAGTTGGCGGTTCATTCCGCTGTGGCAACCCCAGATTAATAAAGGGACTAAGCCGAGAAGAAAATGAATAAATGAATGAAAATTAAATTAAATTAAATAGAAAAATAATAAAATAAAAAACAAATAATATAAAATAAAAAATAAAATAAAAAATTAAATTAAAAAACATAAAACAAAATTAAATTAAATTAAAAATAATAAAATAAAAAACAAATAAAATAAAATAAAATATAAAATAAACAAAATAAAAAATAAAATAAATTTTTAAAAAAATCTATAATATATCAATAAATAAATATATTGTTGTATTCATAAAACATTAGAACCATTTGAGTGTGAGTAAAAGCTTTAATTTTTGCGTGAACGATTGCAATATTAAACAGGCACACAAATGACACTGTTTCCTGAGCAAAACCGTAGTAACACAGCATTTTCTCTAGCTTTTTTGCTCCGTACAGCAGATCTGTTTCCAGCAGATGACTATCCTCAGGACAGATTTAATTAGATATCAGAGTCAGGCAGACGCTGTCATGTTATTTCCTTGCTGACGGTGCATGATAAAGACGACAGAAGCAGTAAAGCTCTGTACGTCAGCATCAAATACAGCTATAATGGGAAACACAGGGGATTTTGGCTTTTCTTTCGTACAGTAGCTCTCTTATGCCACATACTCTATGTGACATTGATGTGTATTAAATAGAGAATATATTCCAATGCATCAGTGCTTATGTTGCGCCAATATTCCCAATTATTGCAATTTTGTTTTGCATTTATGATGCATAGTAATTGCATGCACAATTTTGTGGTTTGTTCAGTGGGAATGTTGTGGGGCATTTGGAGCAGACGACTGGAACCTCAACATCTACTTCAACTGCACAGACAGCAACCCTAGCCGAGAGAAATGTGGCGTCCCCTTCTCCTGCTGCACCAAAGACCCCGCGGTAAGTCTATATGACCGACATACATGTAGTTTTGCATTTTTAAAGTAGTTTTTATATCGATACTTAAAAAAAAATTGCTGCAAAGTTCAGTTTAGTCATTTAGCAGACGCTTTTGTCCAAAGTGAGCTACATACAATTGAGGAGGCATTCAGCGATTCAACAAAAAGAGGCAAAACACAACAAGTGCTAATTATACAAAGGAACTGTTGGTGCTCAGAGAATTAGTGCTAGAGTAAGGAGTGGGAGTGTTTATTTTTGTGTTTGTTTTTAAGAGTGCTTCTGCAGGTGGTTTGTCAAGCCCACTCACCTGTGTGAGGCTCACTTCATAAATGCACTTTTTTAAATTTGGAATCAGGGCTTGACATTAACACCCGCCAACCTGCCAAATGCGGGTAAATTCACATGTGGCAGGTCAAGCCTGATTTATACTTTCGCGCTGACTGCGTGCGCACCTCACAAAACGGACGAGGCTTTTATACTTGATGCGTTCGCCGTTGAGATATTCTTTAAAACGACAGGGGGCACTCAAAAGAAACCCACCGTAAAATCAGACGGATAAACGGAGAAGTAGGAAGTTTCCGGAACTACGTCATATCATTTATATCATTCAAGATTTTTACATTTTTTATTATTTTTATAAAATATTTTAATGATTATAAGCATTTTTATAACCATTCAAGATTTTTTAAATCAAACTTTGATGCATCACTTGCTTTTGTTCATATCTCGCACAGTTTTACCTATTAAAGTTTATTAAAATATTAATGACCAGAGAACATGGGTTGCTCTACAAATATATTTTTTATTATGGAAAGAATAAAAGCAAAAAAAGTACCCTTACTAAAAAATACAGATGTTTTTTTAGATTTAGCCCACTCCACAATTCACACATTACTGTCTGGCTAGTTTGTGTCCTTTACTGATATGCTAAAAAGGCAATAATGGTCCAACATTCCTGACCATTATCACCAATAAAGCCTAGAAAAACAGGGCATCAGTATATTGTAAACCGATATGTTCAAATATTCCTTTCCAGTTGTCAAAGAAATAATTTGTTCCTTAATTATAGTTTTGTAACTATTAAATTGTTTTAAATTCAAAATTGTAATATATACATAAGTGGAAAACATATTCTGTAATTGTGTACCTGGGTCTCCACTTTTGCCATGGCCTCTTTTGGCTTAAACAATATAATCCCTCAAGTTTTTCTAAACTTTTTAACAAAAACTTTCCTCCTTTCCCACTGATGTTGCAATTTCTAGCCAAGAATTATTGATCATCTGGTTTTCCCTATGATCACGCATGGACGGATCATAAAGATGTCTGTACAGTCGTACTGTTTCAGACAAAATCTCTTCAAAGTGTTTCATATTCAACTCATATCAAACGTGGCGCCACGCGAACTGTTCGCTCGAGTCTCAAAACAAATCGTGCGCTCCGCCACGATTCATGTCACGCGCACCCAAAGCAAACCTCCGCAAACACAGCGATGACGTCACATTCGCCGCGCGCACTCAAGCGAACTAGCGGACGCGTCGAGTATAAACCAGGCTTTAGACAGACACCCCCGCTAGCTACTTTGGCTGGTTGAAAAGAATTTTTTAATTGCCAATGCAGCCTTGTCACTAAAGATTAAAATTTTAGTTTAAGACCGTTTGCCAATATGCGCACAAATGTGATCTTAGAATCGAGAAGCAGCACGACTGATGAGTGTTCGCGCGAGCAAAAGAAAAGCAGGTGAATACAGAATGAGAGGATGATCAGACGCATGGTGAGACACAGGCGATCCTCGCTCACTGACGACAGTGTCGCGCGCACAGCTGATGTGATGTGCACGAGTGCTTTTAAAGCTCCCGTGTCCGTTTCCTTGCGCGAAGCAACCGTGGCTGGAAACGCAACTGGTGCAATCGTTTCTCTTTGAAATAGACTGGAAAAAACGCTGCTCGGCCATCCACAGTCCTGCTGCTTTCAAGAGCTCGAGATTTTTTGTAAGCAGCAGCGGTTGTCGCTTTAACCATTCTTTGAACAGATTATTAATGGGCCTAACATTAACCGTGTGCGCGCGATCATCCTTTCATTATTGCACACGGAATGTTTTTCACCTGATTTCTTTTGCTTACACTTATTTTTGTTAATGTGGTTTAATTATTATCCTTTACAATAACATTGCTTTAATAGGAGATAACTCTCCATTTATCTGTAGTTAACTGGTGATCTGGGACCTTTAGCCTGGACAGACTACTGTGTATAGTTTTAGATACATGAGAATAATTTTTTTAAATGTCAATTGTTTTTTAAGAACATTTTTGTTGATAGGGCTGGGCGATAATTCGGTAACGATAATTATCACGATATATTTTTTTTTTGATAAAATGATAATGACAGTTCGATAAGGTTTATGCGTAACGCTGCGCAGGCATTTAGCAGCCTGCACTTCCAGATGCGGCACATAGTAGAAGTTAACAGCCTTACAGTGTTAGTTGCACTTGGAGGAGTAAGAAAAAAATAAGTAAAATAAAAACAAACAAAAAAACTGTCACAGACATTGTTGACAAGAAGCGTCACTACACTTCAGTAGTCTGGAGCTACATAGTTTTTTGCAATCCGACACAAAACAGAGCAACGTGCACTGCAAACTGCGCAGACGACTCGTGCCATCAAAAACACCACATAAAAAAACACCATCAACACCACAAACCTGTTTCATCATTTAAAACAATACCACCCTTATGAAGATGCTAGGAAATTACAGACCCAAACAAGTGTTGGTAAACGTGGACCATCTACAAGCATCAGCGCAACTACCCAGCAGAGTCTCATGTCATCATTTTCGAAAGCCGTGCCTTACGAGAAAAAAACGAAAAGACACTATAACAGACCACACAATCTCAATAAACACTTGATGCTTGTTGTAAACTGCAGGCTGCATTATTATTTCTATGACACTGATAGGATCTTAAGCTTATGTTTCCTTTATAATATTAAGATATTTTCTTTGAAATCTGTAATACCACTATTGTCCCTCATCGACTGTAAAATAACCAGCCTTTAAATATTTTATTATTCTATATATATTTTTAAATGTATATTTTCCTGCAAGTTTGACACAAGCAAAGTAAATTGTAGCCAGTTTTGCTTAAACTCACCCTCGCCTGAACTCGCCGCGAGTGAGATGGAGAAAAATGAAAGGACATCATTACCGAGGAGAAATCAGATGCTCAAGACAAAATCTTTAAAATAATGACATATTAAAAATGCAGCAAATATATGGCAGACGTTTGTGATAAACCAGCAGTGGATCATTAATTAAATCCTTATTTTCCACGGAGCAAAACATCATCCATCCGCACAGTTGTGTAAGACGGGCACAAACAAAAATATATATTTTTCTTTGAAAAATTATCTTTTTGAAATGAATTTCGTTTTGTATAATTTGTATCTTTTTTTTTATGTAGTTTCTGTTGGTCAGTTATCTACAACATAAACAAGAAGAACGAATAACATCTGAGGTGAAGCGCTTCAAAACAAGTCCGCTATAGCCTATATGCTTTAGCACCAAAACAATCCATTAAACTGTTTTTGGACTTATAATTTTGTTATTTATCTAGGGATTCCTTCGGCTTAGTCCCTTATTTATCAGGGGTCGCCACAGTGGAATGAACCGCCAACTATTCCGGCATATGTTTTATGCAGCAGATGCCCTTCCAGTCGCAACCCAGTCTCACATTCATACACACACTCATACATTATAGCTAATTTAGTTTATTCAATTCAACTATAGTGCATGTCTTTGGACTTGTGGGGGAAACCGGAGCACCCAGAGGAAACCCACGCCAACACGGAGAGAACATGCAAACTCCACACAGAAATGCCAACTGACCCAGCTGTGACTCAAACCAGCGACGTTCTTGCTGTGAGGCGACAGTGCTAACCACCGAGCCACTGTGCCGCCCATTGTTACTCATATTTTGATATTAATTTGTTTGTTTTTTTAAAGATATTAAAGTAAATACATTATTTGCACTGCACCTGTTGGTTTGAGTTCATTCTTATTCTAAATATGCCTAACAATATTATTTTTGGAATGTAAACCACTTTGTGAACTTTTCATCAATATTTTAATATTAAATATACAAATTCAAGTTAGAATTGTTTTCATATATATAGAATACATCTTCATCTATAGTAATTTGACGAATGCTTTATAGCACTTTAACTAAACATTTCTGACCCCAGTAGTTAAAATGTTGAAAAAGTGCCAATAATGAAACCAATTTAAATGAGTTGCAACAGTATTTTCGTCATACTCTGATAACCCCTGTCGTCTTGCTCTTAAAAAATGAAATGCAGTTATTTTCTGAGCTTAATTTGTATGTCAGTGTTTTCCTGATTTAAGAGACGCTGAAAGCTGGAGAGGAAAGTCTGAACAATACGTGACAAAGAGCCAAACAAAAGAGAACTATAAAACAGGATTTGGACTACGTGAACAGAGTAAAAATAACATTTCACAGACAATAAACAAGCACTGGGAGCACAGTAAACGGCAAACAGAACGAATTATGGCCAGTTATGAGCTCTTAACTCATAACAGATAAATATCATTGACATTAATTCGGTTTTGAGCGCTTCTGTGAATCCAGTCATACATTCGGTTTATTATGAAGGAAACCGCAGGTGGTAAATTCACTGTAAATTGCAGGACGAGACGATAAGGTAAAAAACGTTTATAGTGAGAACAGATCTACATACAGAATATATTATTATTATTATTATTATTACTATTATTATTAATGGTAATAGTAATAAAAGCAATAATGCCTTAAGTAATAATTTCATTTGAAACTACATACAATAAGAAAGCAGTTATTTAAAATTTTAATACATATTTAACAATTTTTTTACATTTAATAAATGCCGCCTTGATGAACAGAATCATTTTCTTTAAAAAAAAAAAAGAAACTGACCCCAAACTTTTGACCGGTAGTGTATGTATATATATATATATATATATATAATATATTTACTGTAAAAAGTCATATGATCTTTAAGTTATGTTATGTTTAAGTTGTGTTTTTTTTGTTACATTTAACATTCATTTTATTGAAAGAATTTTGAACTTTTATTTTTGACTTTTATGCAAAGATAAATCTAAGTTGTTGTATAGTTCACCCAAAAATACAAATTCTGTGATCCTTTACTCACTCTTAAGTAGTTTTAAAACTATTGTGGGTTTCTTTTGAACACAAAAGAAGATATTTTGAAGAATGTTGGAAACTTTTAGCCATTGACTTCTATAGTATTTTTTTTTCATTCCTACGGATGTCAACGGCTACCGGTTTCCAATTTTCTTCCAAATAATAAATATTTTGTGTATAACATTAAAAGACACTTCTAAAGGTTTTTGGGTGAGTGAATGAGGATTGAATTTTCATTTTTGGGTGAACTAGCCCTTTAAAAATGACAATTGACAAATTTTTTTAGACAATTTTCAACAGACAATTTTTTTCTCTTATGTACACGATGTTAAAAACATGGTAAAATATGCTGTATTGTAAATGTATGTCATTACACATAATGTAAATGAAATATTTTAAAGGAAAAAGGGGGAATAATAATAAATATATAGGCTGTAACAATATATTTCTCAGTAGGCAATGATATATATTTATGATAAATTATTTATTTAGTGTTGCATTTTGTTGATGTTTAATACAGAATTGGCTAATGTGAATTTTGGTCTCCATATTTATGGTGGTATAATGTAATTTTTGGCTTGTATTGTAATTATTTCTTGTCAAAAAAGAGCCTTATTCACATAAATAAATGCAATCTCCGCTCCCCTCTAAATATATCAATAAATAGGTAAATAAATAAATAAATAAATAGCAGCAGCATGATTATCAGAATTGATTTGAAAGAGGAACAGATATTTAGGATGAAACTAAGTTTGAAGGCTATAAACACTGTGTTGCTAGTCTGTAAGGAGGAAGGATTATAAAATGATGAAGTGACTCCATCAGGGTTTGCTTTTATCAGTCTTTATCTGATCACTTCCCCAACACCGGACTGTCAGAGCACTGTTGACATGCTATACTGTTGTTAATTTGATATTAATGTGTTGTTTTGCAGGAGGATGTCATCAACACACAGTGTGGATATGATGTGCGTGCAAAACCGGTCAGTTTCTGTCCTCTGCATTTCACCTCTGAAAGACAGTATATCATATCATATATGCATACACATACATATAATCAGTGTTGAGTAAAAAAAAAAGTTATATATTACAATTGTAAGCCAATTTTTACACTTTAAAAAAATGCAAATAATAACCCATAATTTCACATTGCTTTCCTTAAAAATGACTAAGTAAGTTTAATTACTTTTTTGAGTGAATTAAGATAGTAATAAATGACTTTTTTCCCAACATTGCATATAATACAACACTAAAACTAAAGTCAAAGTCAGCTTTATTGTCAATTCAACCACGTGTACAGTACAGGACATACATTCATTCATTCATTCATTCATTTTCCTTCGGCTTAGTCACTTTATTCATCAGGGGTCGCCACAGCAGAATGAACCGCCAACTTATCCAGCATATGTTTTACACAGCGGATGCCCTTCTAGCTGCAACCCAGTACTGGGAAACATCCATACACACCCATTCACACACATACACTGCAACCAATTTAATTTATTCAATTCACCTATAGCGCATGTCTTTGGACTGTGAGGAAAACCGGAGCACCTGGAGGAAACCCACGCCAACACGGGGAGAACATGCAAACTCCACACAGAAATGCCAACTGACCCAGCCGGGACTCGAACCAGCGACCTTCTTGCTGTGAGGCGACAGTGCTAACCACTGAGCCACAGGACATACAGAGAATTGAAATTCCGTTACTCTCAGATCCTAGGTGCATAACAGATAATATTAATACAAAAAGTAGAATTTGAAAGAAAAAATTACAATAAATACAATCACACATATAATCTAAAAAAAGATAAGTAATAATAAAAATAATAACAATACAATTACAATTAAGGGCACATGGCAAGGAGTGCAAACCAGGGTTGTGCAGATGCAAAACAGTATGTAGAGCAAAAAGCTTGTAAATATGATAAAGTGACAGGGTCTTAATAATATACAGGGAGGTAGTATGAGATGTGTGTGTTTACATGTGTGTCACAGTTCAAAGGTGCGTGGGGAGGGAAAGGGAAGTGGCTGCTTTGATTGGCATGTATGTATGAATAAATAAAAGAAGGGAGCTGTTTTTCTTTTAAAGAACAGATATAAAATACTGCACATAGACTATATAATATAATGACATAATATAACTGGAATTAAAAATTAAATTTGAATGAATATGAAGAAGGTCACTGGTTCAAGCCCCGGCTGGGTCAGTTGGCATTTCTGTGTGGAGTTTGCATGTTCTCCCCGTGTTGGCGTGGGTTTCCTCCGGGTGCTCCCGTTTCCCCCACAGTCCAAAGACATGTGCTGTAGGTGAATTGGGTAAGCTAAATTGTCTGTAGTGTATGTGTGTATGTCCTGGTCCTCCAGGTTGGGGGTTGAGCTTTGGGCTAACAACCCACCTCATAAAAAAAAACCTAGATGTTACGAAACACCAATATGGTGCGTCTAAATATCAACTTCGATATAAATGGCCCTGGGAGTAAGTATGTTGATTATTACCATTAGTTTTACATTTATTACTGATTGGTTAGTTCTAGCCACATGACTATGCGCTTGCTCTACATTGCTACATGCGCATGCGGCATTCTGAAAAGTTGAGATGTTTTCAGCTAGGTGCACCTGGAAAATGTGAGCATGTCGTGCCGTC
>CAIGQV010019101.1:4868351-4887497 GCA_903798115.1 Danio jaintianensis
CCCAAACTTTATACTGGTAGTGTATGGAAAGCCGTTGGGGCCAAAACATCTGGAACTAATGCATTTACACATTGTTACACGTTAATGCGTAAATTATGCGTAACAGGTCAATTATGTGTTAACACGCAAATTTTATGTTAACACACAATTTACATTTGTTTAACACAAAGTGTAAACGCGTTAGTTCCATACATTGTGACCCTGACGGCCTTCCACAGTACTGTGCATTTATAAACGCTGACGTCATTTATTCCTCATTAGGATGCAGAACAAAAGACTTACATCCATGTGAAAGGTTGTGTGCCGCAGTTTGAGAAGTGGCTGCAGGACAACCTGACGGTGGTGGCCGGGATCTTCATAGGAATCGCTCTGCTGCAGGTCAGAAGATCACCTTCATCCAATCTTTAAAGGCTCTTCACATCACGGACAGTCACTATAAAGACAGCAATAAAGAGATCATTATGAATGTAAAACAATAGCAGAGCTCAGACTAAAGCTATAATGACAACAAAATCAATGCATCACTTTTTAAAAGTAACTCCAACACTGGTTATCATTATTGTTCATGATGTGGACGGGCCTTTATTGACTGTATCTGCTGTGTTTATACTTCACGTTTTTCTGTTTTTTTCCACAGATCTTTGGAATATGCCTTGCACAGAATTTAGTTAGTGATATTGAGGCCGTGAGAGCCAGCTGGTAAGAGCAAACGCATGCAAACTCTCCGGTTCTTCTCTACTTTCGCATTCTGTCACAGCACAGCTTTCTCTTTCACCCCAGAGCTTATTCATAATGACTGGCTGCTTTAATGCTGTTAATGACCGTGCGTTTCTGGCGTCTTCTCACAACTCTCACAAAAAAAAAAATACAGCCCTAGTTTCAGCTTTTACTTCAAGAAGCGCCACCTTGTGGACATAACCAAAAAAGTTTGCTCTAACACCTACACTTGTAAATGTCTAAATAAAAAAATATGAATTTAAATTAAAAAAAATTAATTTAAATGGTTATTATAATCATTAACAAAGCTGGTAAAACGTTTGAAATACTTATGATTTTTAGAGCTTAGCAAGGGTGCATTTTTAGTGAAAACACAGTAAAAAACAGTCATGTTGTGAAATATTACTTCAGTTTAAAGAATGTACATCTATAATTTAAAGTAACTACTACTTTATTTGAATTAATTTATTCTTCTGATGATTTCAGGTTAATTATCAGCATCATTACTCCAGTTTTTAATGTCCATTTTTCTGAAATGATTCTAATATGCTGATTTTCTGTTTAGTTATTATTGGTATTAAATTACATTCATATTTGTATTGATTTATTTAGCAGTAGCATATAATTTATTTATTATTAATGCTTATTATTATCATCATCAAATGATTTAAATCTTTTATGATGCTTCCAATATATATATTTTTTACTGTTCTTTAATGTATACAATTTTTTACTGTTCTTTAATGTATAAAAAGTTCAAAAGGAAAATTTTTTGTATGCATTTAATAATTAGGATTCTGCTATTTTTAGATTTAGATAGATTCAGATTTAGATAGATTTAGATTTAGATAGATTCTGCTAGAATTATTCATAGTATATTCACGTTTTCATTTGTTGTGACTGGAAAAATCAGGGTTATACCACCAAATATAGATTTTTTTTTTAACTCTTTAGAAGATAAAACATTGGTATTGTGCTGTCTAATGGGACGTTCACACCGGACGTGCTTTGCGCAAGTAAATCACGCTATTTGCGCATAACATTTAAGTTTACTTGCTTGCTTCATTCGCATGTGCAGTTCATTTCATTTGAGCAAGAAATTCAGTTCACAACACACAAAATCACTCCAGTTTGTTGTTTGATTTCGCCTGGATGAGCTCCTGACTAGATGACGACCGCTAGATCAAGCTCCTGGTTGGTTAACGCGACACAAATGTCCACCAAAGTTTAGATTTTTCAACTCGAGTGATTTGCACGAATCACGACATGCAACATGTCATTTTTTGTTTTTATTTTGTAAGAAATGTCATTACTATTTCACAGAATAAAACAAAAAAAATTACATTTTTACTCAACTACATAAGTACAAATCTTGGTCTCGAGCATTAAAGGCACAGTATGTCATTTTCACCACTAGAGGGTGTCTATTCACAACAAACAAAGGCACATTTTGGATGAGGTGAAGTATTTAACGCTTATTATCATGGTAGTATCAAGCAGAGTAAGATTGAAAGAAGCGAACCAAGAGAAACACTGTAGTAATTGCTAATGAGAGACAAACATGACTCGACACAAAAACAGCAGAGCTTTTATTATGCCACAGTCCACCACTTCTTCAGCTCATGATCACATGGAGAAGAAGCAGCGCTGTTTTATCAGACTAAATACATTTTAGACTTCAGTTATAATGCTGCTCTGTGCAGTCTAATAAAACACGCAACATATTAAAGCATCTTTAGTGTTTCGCTGTTTTCTATAAAACCAAACCGGAAATCAAGGGTGTGTGACGTCATTAGCATGAGCACACAGGACACGCTCTACTGTTGTCTCTACTAGTTAAAACAACTTATTTTTCAGGATTTGAACATCCTACAGAACATCCTTTTTGGGATACTGTAAGTACACAAGTCGGCAAAATATATAACATTGTATAATTTAATGAAAAAATATATATTGTGCCATCAGCATATTAGAATGATTTCTGAAAGAGCATGTGACTCTGGGTAAGCTCTGGATCACAAATCTAAATGATTCTTTAAGCATCAGAAATATTGATTCTTTCAGATTGTTGAGCGTAGTGTAGTGTGTTGTCTTCAGAGTACAGTGTTGTTGTTTTCTTTAAGTGTGTTGTTTGAAGTGTTCACTCACACAAACACAGTGGTTCTCCTCGTCTAATCATGATCTCACGCAAAGGGCTGCACAATTCTGAAACAAAAAAATGTGATATGCGTTATTGTTTTTGAGTATTGCGATAACAATATTTCTTACGTTATAACATTTCTGTAGAAAATGCTATTGTTATTAGCTATGTTTTTATAGCATTCATTTATTTAGTGATATATATATATATATATAAAAAAGCCCCCCGAGGTGAAGAAGGCATGGAGGCAGGGTTTTTTATATTTATGTAGAAAATAATAATTTTTGTAACATTTTAATCCTTTATTTTTTCATATGTAAAGATATTTGTGTATTGCTGGACATCCTGTGTGTATTAAGCAATGTGTAAGTGTTTAAACCTGCATAGGTGCATAACTAACACACTCTGCGCTGGACTTTAGAGCAGCTTTAACTTTGTCAATGTGTCAATTTTCAAATGTGTTGAAAAAAATCGGTCTATTTCAGTTCCTCAAAATAGCAACGCGCCAACAATGCGCCTTAACACACCTCCTTTATAGACCAGCACACCCACGAGTCCACAAAGTGTCACAAATGGATTTGTTATTTAATCAACATTGCGCGAAACGTGAAAATTAGGGTTGCACTGGTCTGAAAATAGCAACAAATCGCACATCTTGCGCCGGGTGTATGATAGGGCCCTGAGTCTTTAAAATACTACGAATGAGTGAAAACCTCAGCAGGTATTCTCAGACTCTGATTTGGCTGTAGTCATTTTCTCGCCATTAGCATTTATTTTCAGCTCTGGGTTCACCTTTGGGGCGCTTGGGGATTAAAGATAGTAAGGCCTCACCTGATTGGTTAATTTTAGATAAACAACCAATGCATAAAATAAATGTCATTTATCACACGTCTGCGATACATACAGTTGAAGTCAAAATTATTATTATTTTTTAAATTTTCAAATATTTCCTAAATGATGTTTAGCAGAGCAAGGATTTTTTCACAGTATTTCCTATAATATTTTTTCTTCTGGAGAAAGTCTTATTTGTTTTATTTCGGCTAGAATAAAAGCAGTTTTTAATTTTTTAAAAACCATTTTAAGGGCAATATTATTAGCCCCTTTAAGCAATATTTATATTTTCCAATTGTCTGCAGAACAAACCATTATACAATGACTTGCCTAATTACCCTAATTAACCTAATTAAACCATTAAATTGGACTTTAAGCTGAATACTAGTATCTTGAAAAATATCAACTATTATGTACTGTCATCATGGCAAAGATGAAAGAAATCAGTTATTAGAAATGAGTTATCAAAACTATTATGTTTAGAAATGTGTTGAAAAAAATCTTTCCGTTAAACAGAAATTGGGGAAAAAATACACAGGAGGGCTAATAATTCTGATTCAACTGTATATCGCATTTACTATTATTTCAAGAAGGGTAATTTTGCGGTATATTGTGCAGCCCTCCTCACGCGCCTCACCTCACGCTTCACTTCTCCTCCTCATGCTCCATCAGGGTGCCTCCCCTCTTGTACGTCGTCCGCCGCCCCCAGCCCCACTCCGGCAAGAAAGCCTGAGAGCGCTGTCCTGAGGGTGAGGGTCATTGTGTGTGTCCATCAGATCCAGTTACTGTGTGTGTTTCCTCACATCGCTCCAGTCACTCCCTCCTACATTCATTCATTCATTCATTAATGAGGGCTGCAGACCAGTTACATGTTCACATGGTTCACCATCTTCACCTGGCTGAAGCTCTCGGACTTCAACATTCAACAATCAACAATGCCCAAAAATATAAATGTACCCAAATTAGCCCAAAGACTAGTTTTTGAGCAATCAGCATCATCAGCCGAAAGCTTTTTACATTTAGCAAAAAAAAAACAGAACAAAAACTCGTTTTAATCTGGTTTTAACATGAAAAAGATACTTTTTATTTCACGTCACGACATTACGTGTAGTTTAGACACGATGTTGCGACTGGGGTTCAGGGTCACGTATGACATTTAAACCATAAGGATTAGTTTTGCATGGGCTGTCTTTGCACACTGAAGTCCAAAATTTTCGTATGCGTTTTTTTCCGGTCAAGTGACGACATTCTGTATTTTTCCGTTTGCTTGTACGGTGGCTCTGAACTGTCTAAACACCTCTCAAACACTTTTTCGGATGCGAAAAACCCGCCTGATCTCACGAGGAAACATAATTAATTAAAAAGTAATTTACGTTTTGTCAGTTTAGTGGCTTATTCGTATGATTTCATATGAGTTCAGTCGTACGAAAATGTACGATTTTAAAAAGAAGGCGTGGCACCCAACCCCGCACCTAAACATAACCATCATTGGAAGATAAGCAAATCGTACTAAATTGTACGAATGAGATCATACGAATTCATACGAAGTAGCCACTAAATCAAAAAGTTACAAATTGCCGTGAGATTGCGTTGGAAAAACTGAAAAAATAGAACCCGATTCTTTTTTTTATGGCAGACGAAAGTTTCGGAGGCAGTTTGTCAATAGCCTACGATTGACACAACATGAGGTTGAATTTATTTTGTAACATGCGAAAATTACGGACGAAAATTTCGCATTCAGTGTGCAATAACCGTTAAAGTACAAATGAAATCAAAACTAACCATAGTGATTTTATTAGCTCACATTGCTAGTTTTGTGGTGAAAAATTCATCTGTGCATGTCATAAAGAAAAAAAATTAATGGTTTGCTCTTGTAATCTAAAATTGCACTTCCTGTTTGTTTTCAGTAAAATTCTCAGATTACGTCTGTCTGAAGTATTGGGCGTGGCTAACATACTTAACCACGCCCCTCCACCTGTTAGTTTTGACAACAAACAGAAATGGTGAGGAGGAGGAGTCTGTTAGGATGTAATAACTCTCCCCAAACCCTTTTCCAGATCTTTCTGAATGAAATGCCTACTTTACTACATCCAATCAGCTTGCAGTAGAAAAAACAAGCCACGCCCACTGCTTTCTTATTTAATATTCTGTTTCTCTAGAAATATACGAAAAATACGAAAAAAACTAAATAAATGGTCGCAGCTTCCAGTTCATGCAGACTTTAACCTGTTTTCCACAACACGGTGCCACATTGCATGTAGTTTGAACACAATGTTCTGACATGGTTTTGGGGTTCAGGGTCACGTATAACATTTAAACCATACTGATTAGTTTTACATGGGCTTATTGTTGAATTTTTGTCCCTCAGAGCCGAAGTGCAGAAGGAGATGAGTGAATGTGAGCGACTCTCAGTGTGTGATGGTGTTCATCTCAAGCTGTTTTTTCCCTCCTCAGACTCCTCTAGTGTTGTTTGTGCTGTTTCTTTCATCCGTCCCTCATCAGTCGTCTTCTCTGTAGCTCAGCATCATGTCTCTCTAATGCACAGAAATGAATGAAGTGACAGGAGGAGATGCCGACTGCTGATGAGGCCTGATTATGACCTGTCTTTATGCTTTTATGTCTTTCTCTTATGCAGTTTGTTCACATGAAGTGGCAGCTATTCCGTCAGACACTCACAGGTAATTCTGATATAATTCATCACATTATGAAGCCAGCATGAAATGAAGGTGATTTTTTAAATTTGTTTATGTTGTTTTCATTGTCATTTTTGTTCAAGTTTTTGTAGGTTTTATTAGTGTTTACTGAATTTTACTTCGTTATAGTACTTTGAAAATGTATGACCTTTAATTTCATTTAGAACATTTTACGAATAGTAAAAAAAAATTTCATTTATATTTTAGTTTGAGAATTTTTTTAAGAAATACGTTTCCAAATATATATATATATTTATTAATGTATATTTGAATTTTTAGTTATTAAATTTTTACATCAAGTGAAAATGAGAAATATTTAATTGGCAACTTGCTGAAATCGTAAGTTGAAAGTATGTATATTATTTAATTATTTACATTATATATATATATATATATATATATATATAGTCAAGCCTGGAAGTATTCATACCCCTGGCAAATTGGCCTTAAACTTTTATTTACATTTGAACAAATAAAATCTGTCAGAATTTTATTTTTATATATATATATAATTAGCAAAAAGCTACGTAAAACATTTCAGATTATTACTTGATTTAGTTTGTTACTTTAGTTAGCTATAATAAATGCTGTGAACTAGATGCATTGTACTTACAGCCCTGAAAACTGTCTTACTATTAATTCGTTTATGTTTTGTTTTTTTAAATACGTTTCCAAATAGATATATATATATATATTTACATTTTTTGTTATTTAATTTTTACATCAAGTGAAAATGAGAAATATTTAATTGGCAACTTTTGTAAGAAATTGTAAGTTGAAAGTATGTATATTATTTAATTATTTACATAAAATATAATAATGTATTTATTTTATTTCAGGTAACTTATTTTAAGTAACAAAAAAAATTATAAAAAGATTATTGTTACAACCCCTGGGCAATCTAGGGGAGTGGGGTTGCACACTTAACCAAGGATCTGGTTCAAACAAACACTCAAAGAGAATTGTACTCAAAGTAACAACCACAATATATATAGTCAAGCTCAGAATTATTCATATCCCAGGCAAATTCTTACTTAAAGGGCTCCTATGATGAAAATCAACTTTTGGAAGCTGTTAGAACAGAACTGTGTGTAGGTATAGTGTGTCCACGCGCACGCTATAACGACATTGTGTGTGACTCATCGTTGCAGAAAGGCTTGAATTAACTCCACAACAAATATATCAAAAAACCATTGGGAAAGTACTTACTGTAGTAAGGGAGATCTGTTTCATTCTTGTCTGTTACTGCTGTTTATCTACGTGAAGACTACACGCATCAGAGCAATACAGAGACATCTCTATGACTCTGACACACATGTGGGAACAGTGGGCGGGGAGAACTAGCTCATTTGCATTAAAGGCACAGGCAATTAAAACAGCTGCAATGTCCTAACAGCTCAAATATCCCAGATTCAGAAAGGTCTAATAAATAATCTGATGGGTGTTTTGAGCTGAAACTTAACAGACACATTCTGGAGACACAAAAGACTTATCTTAAATCTTGAAAAGGGGGTAAAACCAGCAACCAGCGAGGCTTCTCCCAAAAGTTAACAAGATGATGTACAAGAGGCATCATTGTGGAAAAAAGTATTTCTCAGCTTTTATTTATTATAATTAGCAAAAAGCTACATAAAACCTTTAAGACTATTACTAGAGTTAGTTTTAGTTACCTTAGCAGCTATAATAATTGGTTTGAACTAGATTCATTGTACAATCAGCCCTGAACAGTGTCTTACTATATATTAATGAATGTTATTTTTGTGTGTAAACAGGCCGACGGCAGCATGAGGACGGTAGCGGATGATGAACACAAGATGCCAAGAGCAGCAGTTGTGTGTGTGCGTGTGTGTGTGTGTGTTTTACATCTGTACATAGAGCTCTTTTTCTAGAGTGTTTTATGTGTCAAACAGCCTGTGTCATAGATGTGAGAAAAGCTTTGTGTGTCCGCAGAGGCTACACTGACAGAAGATCCTCCATCATCTGCTGCACTGAAAAAAACCTTACAAAAAGCATCGCTTAAAAAGTTTTCAGTCACTTCGAAAAAATAAGTAAATTAACACAGACTGTGTGCTAAAAAACATGCAATTTCAATTATATTACAGTACATCCCTTCTGCCGCCTTAAGCTTTTTTTTCTTGTCTGTTAAAGGCCTTTTCAAGAGTTCGCACTTTGATAATGCTCGACTATGATAGCAGATTTGGCATGCTGTCCCGGGAGAGAACCCTGAGCTCGGAGATAGATGAGCCCAAGGTTCCCGCCTGGTCAATGAGCATTAGGAGGGATATGAGATCAGGTGTTTCTCGAGAGCCCCCCCTAGGTTCTAAATAATTCGGTATGTGCGTGTTAAGTGCTTGTGACTGTTATTACAATTCGTTTATATGCATGTTTTTTAGATTGTGGGAGGAAACCGGAGTACCCGGGGAAAACCCACGCGAACACGGGGAGAACATGGAAACTCCACTCAGAGAGTACCAACTGGCTCAAATAGCGCTTGAACCTTTGGCTCTCTCGTTATGGGGCAGCAGTGCCAGCCACTGAGTCACCGTGTCGCCCGATCATGAAATTAGAGGAGGAGGAGAGGGGAATGATGGGGGGGGGGGGGGGGGGGGGGTTCCAAAAATGAAGATAGGGAATGAAATTTAGGCAGGATATTTATAGTGATTCGTAATGATCTGATAGGTTAGCTGATGATTAGCGATAGGTATCAGCTGTAGTCGTTCATATCACGTGCTCCTCTCGAAATTAGTTTGTGAAACTTCACTTAGTGCAATTACAAACATTCATTCATTCATTTTCCTTCGGCTTAGTCCCTTATTTATCAGGGGTCGACACAGACATGTTTTACGCAGCGGATGCCCTTCCAGCCACAACCCAGTACTGGGAAACACCCATACACTCATTCACACACACACTCATACACTATGGCCAATTTAGTTTATTCAATTCACCTATAGCGCATGTGTTTGGACTGTGGGGGAAACCGGAGCACCCGGAGGAAACCCACACCAACACGGGGAGAACATGCAAACTCCACACAGAAATGCCAACTGGCCAAGCTGGGACTCGAACCAGCGACCTTCTTGCTGTGAGGTGACAGTGCTAACCACTGAGCCACCGTGCCGCCCCATTACAAACATTATATAAAAAAAAAATACTGAAAATATTGGTGTTAACATTTCAACCCTTCCTGAACCAGAGCATATTCCTCCATAACCTAACCATATTTTGTTGGTGTGTTGATTAGCATTGTAGTTTTACTACAAGTACCATGGTTAAACTATGGTTTGTGTAGGTTAATTTGTGATTAATGTTACCCGGTTTAACTAGCCTACAAAGACATAAACATCCAAAGCTTGCAGTCTGTCACTTCCACCTAAATATATCAATGATTTTTTTTGACGTCTCCTCATACTTCAGTTTTTCCATCAAATCTCCTGACCAATCAAATGCTCTCTAGTATCTGACATGCCCCGCCCCCTTCAAGACGCTTTTCATTTGATGCGCTTGAGCTCAACCACTCACTGGCAGAGCTGTGAGAAAAACAAAACACTATTGGCTGTTTTTTTAAAAAGGGGAGGAGCTACTCGATGTCCCGCCCTCTCCATGTTTTAGTTAAAATTACGCCAAACATTGAATAATAAAATGCACATTTCAAAGCACTTCACGGGATCTTTAACCCTTTAAGGTGCACTCCTTGAAAATCATTTTTTGGCCCACATCTTGTATTGAATAATATACTGACACAACTCCGATAAATAGTAATAAGCAATTAAAATAATATGATAACCTATGGTAAAAGGTCAACCAGGTGGTTATGATGCCTGTTAAAGGGTTAACATAGCGTTAGATATTTGTTCATGTTTATTTCGCTCTCATTTGTAGTAACACAGTAGAGAGGACCAATTCATTGTTTGAATTTCGTAAAATAATTGACAGACTTTGAGAAACGAGGCGTTGTTTCATATCAAAATAACAAACAGCTTGTTCTAATGGATTGGGTTGTAGAAACACTTGAATTTTTTCTTAATCAGCTGAAAAACAAACCGTCCAATGAGATTCATCTACTTCGTCTCAATGGCTGCATTTACACCGCATGGTTCTAGTGACCCAATTCCGATTTTTTTCTCCTATGTGGCACAGACTGGATATGGCTCATGTATGTGTAAGCAGGAAAAAAAATCACATGGATTATGATTTACTCAAATCAGATTCAGGCCTTGTTCATATGTGGAAATTGATCTGATATGAATCCAATCCGTGCTCTCGTGTCTGCAGTGTAAGCAGTTAGATCGGATTTTCACCTGTCAGTAGCTATGTTTCCATCCAAAAATGCGAATTAACTTTACGCGCAAAACTGAAATATCGCATAAAAGATGTGCGAATAAAGTAGCGTTTCCATCCAACGAGTCAAAGAGAACAAAATCGTCACTTCCTGATTAACTGGCGCCAAATATCAACAGTAAAAACGAAATTTGCTGAGGAAGGAGAAGCTACGTGAATCTTTTCTTCATTTAATAAATGACTTGCGCCTCAGAAGGCAATGCTGGCGCGCAGTGAACGCATGAGACTCGGAGCACAGACGCTCTTAACAATTCTGGAGGTCAATAATAATATAATAACACTAGTACTGAAATGGTTTTAGAATGACCAAAACAACATTTCAGATGTTTTACAATGTGCTCAGCCTGCTGGTTTGTCCATTCACACACATTTTCATCATCACATGATCTCTTATAACCAAGTCACATGACCTTTTTTTAACGCGCATACTGGAATTTGTTCGGAAAAAGTGTTTCCATCGCAGTTTATGCGCATCTTTTCTTATCAAATAAAAAGTTTATCCTACTCAGTTATGCGCATATGTTTTTTATGCACATTTTCACAATTTATGCGCATCTTGGCGTTTCCATCAACCGGTTTTTTATGCGCAAATCCAAAATGCGCATAAAAATAGGTGGATGGAAACGTAGATAATGCTAGTTGCGCGCCATTAAAAACCGTAGCGAATGACGTCAGCTCTGACGCTTTCATTTCAGAACAGACATCAGCAGAGTCCCAAACCTTAAATCTCATATACTAGAACAAAAAAAGCTTTTATATTGTCATGTAGCACAAGTATTTAAGCGCAACGAAAACGAAACATCCATCCCGTAACCAATATAAACTAATATAAAACAATTGCATACGTCACGTGCATAAATCACGCCATGGCCATTACTGGTTTTTAAAAAGCCGAATGGCCAAATGAAACTTTTCTGTCATAAACGATAGTAAAACAACTTGTCAAAAAGAATAAAAAAAATTAAACCCTGTGAACAGATTAAATACAGGAATGGAGAAAAGAGTGCTCTTTTATTATCAGCTGTCAGTCAGCGCCCGCTCTTTTTTTCCTGGTCATTGTGTGCAGTGCAAAGTCCCTTTAAGGCAAGTCATTTCACTCGGCGGCCCTCTTTAAAACGCCTCTCGGGCAGTATGCTTGGGCCTTCTGTCTGAATGGGGAAACATTAAATTCTACAAAATCGTTTGCCAAACTTACGATTACATTTCACATTTGGAATCACCAATAAACTTAAACAACAACCGTCTCATAAGTTTCGTTTCTAAACGTTCGAATCAAACAAAATATGCATATTTTCAGGTTGTCCAAGCTAATGCGCATACACACTTGAAAGGAATGAGATCACGACACCAACCTCATTTATGGCCGTTCTACAAATTATCATCCTCTAGATAATGCTTCATCAGATCGTGCTGCTCTTCTGAAGTAATCCACAACTTGGTCTTGATGGTGAATCTCCTCCAGAAATGAAAGCGACTCTTTGTTTACAGGTTTGTGGGCGTTTGAGTAGTTGCTGTCATGTGATGTGCGTTTGACAGGACGGACTGTACCTCGCGTTCGTTTCATACAGATTAAAAAAACAGAAAACGTTTGTTTTCAAGTGTAGTTGGTTCATTTACAAGTACAGCTTTCAAGCTTTATGTGGATATATTTATTATGTCTGAGAAGCAAGTATTCGCTGAGATTCCAGTACGTTTGTTGACCACCAAACTGTCGTAAAAGCTCACGTCTGGTCTGAGCTTTTCCCCGGAGAAACGTCAGTCTATAGAGATCGCTGATTGGCTCCTGTACTAGTAGGCGGGGCTTCATTCGCCATATTGATTGTTACACTTTTCCCCATTCAAAACTATATGAGTGACACGTCTTGTGTATTCTATAGTTTTGATACGAGTCATGTTTAAAAGATGACGTAAGCGGGTCATCAAAACAAATCAGATAAAGTCACAAAATCGGAATTGATCATCAAGTTCTGCAGTGTAAATGCGGCCAATGAGAATCGATTAAAATGTATAAATCAGTACAATAAGTGATGGTGGATTATCTGCAGTTTGGCCTCTGTCGGGGGAATCTGTGAGTCTTGAGTTTCTCTTATACGTTTGGTTTGGTTCGTATTGATTTGATCCTGTCAACACTGGTTCATTTATGCACTCAAGTTTGGCTGCATTTCACTCCTATAGAACCAATTAGCCATCTTGCAGTTTACGTTCACTAAAGCAGTCAGAAAGGTTTCATTGTATTTTTCTTTTTGTAAAATGTTGCACTAACAGATTAGCGCCCACATGAAAAGATACTATAGTAATTCATAGTAAATACCATAGTGTTCTTGACTATATTGTACTGTTACTGTACATTATCTGACAAAAGTCTTGTCACCTATCCAAGTTTTAGGAACAACAAATAATAACTTGACTTCTAGTTGATCATTTGGTATCAGAAGTGGCTTATATGAAAGGCAAAGGCCTCTAGATTACGCTTATTTTACCAAAATAAAATATGGTCATGCCTTGATTTTGAATTATTTAATCAGGACAGTAAGGTCTGACTTTGCTTAGACAAAAGTCTTGTCACTTAACAGAAATAATGTACAGTATAGAGTATAAAGTCATGGTGCAATGGAAAAAGAATTAATATTGTGTATGACTCCCATGAGCTTGGACGACTGCATCCATACATCTCTGCAATGACTCAAATCACTTATTAATAAAGTCATCTGGAATGGCAAAGAAAGCGTTCTTGCAGGACTCCCAGAGTTTATCAAGATTCTTTGGATTCATCTTCAATGCCTCCTCCTCCATCTTACCCCAGACATGCTCAATAATGTTCATGTCTGGTGACTGGGCTGGCCAATCCTGGAGCACCTTGACCTTCTTTGCTTTCAGGAACGTTGATGTGGAGGCTGAGGTATGAGAAGGAGCGCTATCCTGCTGAAGAATTTGCCCTCTCCTGTGGTTTGTAATGTAATGGGCAGCACAAATGTCTTGATACCTCAGGCTGTTGATGTTGCCATCCGCTCTGCAGATCTCTCGCACGCCCCCATACTGAATGTAACCCCAAACCATGATTTTTCCTTCACCAAACTTGACTGACTTCTGTGAGAATCTTGGGTCTATGCGGGTTCCAATAGGTCTTCTGCAGTATTTGTGATGATTGGGATGCAGCTCAACAGATCATTCTGAAAAATCGACCTTCTGCCACTTTTCCAAATGATCAACTAGAAGTTATTATTGCTCTTACAACTGGGATCGATGACAAGACTTTGTCAGGTAGGGTATATATTATAGTATTTACAACAACTTTGTTAATGAATGCTACAGTAGTGAACTGATAAACTGTAGTATGCTTTAGTTTTTATTACAGTAAACTGGTGTATTGTGGTATAATATACCCTATAGTTGTAGAAACCTACAGTATTGGGTCGTTTGTTTATATCACTATAGTTGTTGTGTTACTATAGAATTACCACAACAGATTAATTCAGGTACTTTACAATAGCATGGTTGGAAAAACACCAGTATTTACTATAAATTACTGTAGTAGTATTTTTTTTTTTTTTCATTTGGGCGATCCAAGAAAGTTTCTTATTCAGATGTTTATCTTTCACAAGCTGTTTCTGATTCAATAAAAAAAATGTACCGTTACAGTATTTTCCTGTAAAGTCTGGACTGATCAGACGCTTGTTTGTTTAAATATATGACTGACATTTTCTTTTGCAATGCTAGCACTGGATGGTGTAGCACTCTTGTATGTAACCGTACACACTAAATCTGATTTTAACACCACCTCTTTTTGTTTTTTAAGGTCTCCCTTATGTAGTTCTTACAGATTTCAGACATGCTTGCAAAAAGAGTTGAGTCTGCACTGTAGAAAATGTCTGTTAATGAACAGTTTTCGTATTTTGTGACTTACAAGTGTTTTCCGTTTATTTCAAGAGTTCGCACTTTGATAATGCTCGACTATGATAGCAGGTTTGGCATGCTGTCCCGGGAGAGAACCCTGAGCTTGGAGATAGATAAGCCCAAGGTTCCCGCCTGGTCAATGAGCATTAGGAGGGATACGAGATCAGGTATTTCTTGAGAACCCCCAGTTCGTTTTTAACCTATACTTTGGTTAATATGGTGGTTCTAATTGGTTCAGTATGTATGCGTTTAAGTGCTTGTGACTGTTATTACAATTCGCTTTTGTCACATGTATTTAGACTGTGGGAGGAAACCGGAGTACCCGGGGAAAACCCACGCAAACACGGGGAGAACATGCAAACTCCGCGCAAAGAGTACCGACTGGCTCAATTAGAACTTGAACCTTTGGCCCTCCCGCTGCGAGGCAGCAGCGCCAGCCACTGAGCCAACGTGTTACCTGATCATAGAATTGAGGAGGAGGGAGAAGGGAAGGATAGAGGGGGGGGTTCCAAAAAGGAAGATAGGGAATAGGGAAGTTCAAGCAGGATATTTATAGTAGTTTTGGAATGATCTGATAGGCTAGCTAATGATTAGCGATAAGGATCAGCTGTAGTCGATCATATCACGTGCTCCTCTCGAAATTAGTTTGTGAAACTTCACTTACGGTTGTGAATTGCATTATGGGATGTTGATCTCTGCTCTGTCGACTTGTAATGTTGAAAATTTAACTCTACAGTTCAACAAAGTGACTTTTATTGACATTTTAGTCGTTTGAAATAATATAATAATGTATAAGAAATAATATATAGTGAAATATGTCTGTAAAATAACAGAAAATGTACTGGCAGTTTATTACAAGGTTTTTGTACTGTAATATACAACATCAACCCAGAAGATATATCCCCTTAAACTATTACAAATGTTCATACAATTCACTTTTTCAAACTTTCCAAGGTTAAATGTTGTTGGAAGAAATATCAAGCTCCCATAATGCAGTTCAAAAGCAGAAGTAAATGGGGAAAAAATAAAAACATGAATCACAAAATATGGAAAACTGCTAATTTAGGGATTATTTTTACAGTCTGAAGTCTTTGTTAGTTACTGGAGGTGTAATCATAATTAAAACTGTTTCCTTGTGTTGCCATTCATTTAGGCTTTCTATCACATTGAACAGATGCTCCAGCAATAAGAACACACGTTCAATAAATTATTTCTCAACATTGTTTTTGTTGTGTGTTACCATTTAAGCTTACTTTAAAGGGGCCGTATAAACGAGTTTATATGTATTAAAGGAGACCTATTATATCACTTTTTACAAAACGTAAAATAGGATGTCACTAGTGTGTATGTGAAGTTTCAGCTCAAAATACCACACAAATAATGTATTATAGCTCTCTGAAACTGACCCTTTTAGACTTTGTTCCTAATTGTGCCGTTTTGGTGACTGTCGCCTTAAATTCAAATGAGACTGTGCTCTTTTCAAAAGAGGGCGGAGCTACAAATGCCTGTGTGTCAGCATAGTGGCAGATACAAAACAGGTCTAACATCCTATGCTAATGAAGGAGAGATCATCACTAATGGGCGGGGCTTTCCCCCTCTGATGACACGTATAAAGGGAGAATGTCAATCAAAGTGTTTCTGCAGACTGCTTTTATCAAGTGTGATTATAAAAAAATTTTATTAATAAACTTTTACTATTAGAAGCTGCTTATATTCACAGACTGCTGCCACGCAATCGTGGTTAATGCATTAAAATCAATATAGCCATATTATAGGTGTTAAAGTTAATTTACAAATTACATCATTTTATTAGTTATTAACTCGACTTAATATTTTTTTATTTTATTTTTATTACCTGCTTTAAATGCGGATGCCAGGGGCATCTAGCATGTGACTGTAGATCTCCTTGTAGTATATGTAAAGTCTGTGGCAAGTTTGGCCATTTGGACAATTTCTGTAGAAACCCCAAGAACGGGGAAACAGAAAAACAAAGGGAGGAAAAGCACAAAGAAAGACAAACTCGCTCTGTCTGAAAGTGAAATTGACAAATTGAAAAAAAACTGATAGCTGAAAATTAGAGGACAGCAGCAACCAGTTATTGGCCTTTCATTCATTCATGCATCATTAGGAGACCGGCTGTGCATTGCTTTGATTGGTAAAGATCAGGGGTCTCATTTTTAAACGTGGAGTACACACAAAACATGTGCATACATCACTTCTCACGCAAAAGTTGTGTATATATATAACTTGATAGGAGAACGTAGACAGCTCTAAGTAATCATTCATTCATTCATTCATTCTCTTTTCGGCTTAGTCCCTTTATTAATCTGGGGTTGCCACAGCGGAATGAACCGCCAACTTATCCAGCATGTTTTACGCAGCAGATGCCCTTCCAGCCGCAACCCATCACTGGGAAACACTCATACATACTCATTCACACACATACACATACACTACGGCCAATTTAGCTTATTCAATTCACCTATAGCGCATGTCTGTGGACTGTGGGGTAAACCGGAGCACCCGGAGGAAACCCACGCCAACACGGGGAGAACATGCAAACTCCACACAGAAATGCTAACTGACCCAGCCGGGACTCGAACCAGCGACCTTCTTGCTGTGAGGCAATTGTGCTACCTGCCTCTAAGTAATCATATTTAACTTAAATATTGACGTAACCACTTTAAATCATCATATACGCCATAATAAACTAAAATTTTATCTAGAGTACGCTTATTTTTGTTTCTATATAAAGTTTTATAAATGAAACCCCTGACTTGACCGTATCTTTTACAAATAATCCTCTCAAACAACATCTGATCTTTTGTTTGAAGAATGACTGAATGGTAAAGAAGTGTGTGATAAACCATAGTGTTGGCATTTGATTATTTGAGGTAAAAAAAAAAAAAAAAGTAGAAGTTAATGTTTTCCTTTCAACAGTTACGCTCATGCTTGGCTGCAATGAAACAATTAGCTTATCTTGTGCTGGTCCACATCTTGACTCAAGATGTTATGTGGTAAGAAACACCCTGAATGGAAGTGTATTATTTCCAGATTCATAGATGTTTGGCCAAAAGATGCACTTGACTGTGAAGTTTCACAAATTCAGTCCCTCAAATCCCAGGTACTATTCATGTTGCTAAACTTGCCATGCTCACATAGACGCTAAAAAGCTCAACAAGAGCTGCATAAACAGCACCACAACCCCCTCGTGTGGCCGGTCAGAAATCCCAATGGTAGTTGGAATTTAGCAATGGACTACACAATTTCTGCAAAACACACCCTTGTGGCCAATCCGGCGACTATAACCCTAACCCTTGCATAAGACTGAATTTGAACATTATTATTCCAATTGCTTTGGACATTTGTATTGGCTTTTGGACTTGCCCCCTACCCCAGAATTTAAGCTACATTTGCTTTTACTTTCAGCCAGCAACAGTGGACTTGAACTTGTTTGCCACAGGGATTCTGCAACTATGTAAAGCGAATCAATAGCGATTCATTGGAAAAAAAAAAAAGTTGGAGGCACCACCAAGTATAGGGAAGTGGCAATAAATATGTCACTGGAAAAATAATAACATATTATTAAAGACTAGACGTAAGGTTTGTAAGACGCTTGGAACCCTTTCATGCTATTTGTTTATTTGTAAGAAAATAATGGGATACACTTGAGATAATAGAAGATATGTAAAAGAAAAAGCGTGGAGATTTTTGTAATAGGACGTCATTTTTTATCTTATTTTATAGGTTTTTTGTGTGTATGTGCATATTTGTGTTTATATGGGTTCTTCTGTATATGTAGGTATATATATATATATATACACACAGTTGAAGTCAGAATTATTAAACCCCCTGAATTATTAGCCCCGTTTGTTTATTTTTTTCCCCAATTTCTGTTTAACGGAGAGATTTTTTTAAACACATTTCTAAACATAATAGTTTTAATAACTCATTTCTAATAACTGATTTCTTTTATCTTTGCCATGATGACAGTAAATAATATTTTACTAGATATTTTTCAAGACATTTCTATACAGCTTAAAGTGACATTTAAAGGCTTAACTAGGTTAATTAGGTTAACTAGGCAGGATAGGGTAATTAGGCAAGTTATTGTATAAAGGTGGTTTGTTCTGTAGACTATCGAAAAAAAATATTGCTTAAAGGGGCTAATAATATTGACCTTAAAATGGTTTTTAAAAAATTAAAAACTGTTTTTATTCTATCCGAAATAAAACAAATAAGACTTTCTCCAGAAGATAAAATATTATCAGACATACTGTGAAAATCTCATTGCTCTATTAAACATCATTTGGGAAATATTTGAAAAAGAAAAAAAAATTCAAAGGGGGTTTAATAGTTCTGATTGCAGCTGTATATATATATATATATTTTTTTTTTTTAGCTTTTTTAATTTTTTTTTTTTTTTTCCCCCATTTAGTTTTATCTTTTAATCTGTTTTGTGTATCAGAAGTGGCTTATATGAAAGGCAAAGGCCTCTAGATTACGCTTATTTTACCAAAATAAAATATG
>CAIGQV010019101.1:4892497-4911303 GCA_903798115.1 Danio jaintianensis
GTTTGGGCACCCTTGGTCTAGACCAATGTTTCTCAACCACATTCCTGGAGGACCACCAGCACATTTTCCATGTCTCCTTAACCAAACACACCTGATTCAGATCATCAGCAGAGACTGAAAGACCTGTAATGAGTGTGACAGACAAAGGAGACATCCAAAACATGTAGTGCTGGTGGTCCTCCAGGAACGTGGCTGAGAAACACTGCTCTAGACCAATGTTTCTCAACCCCGTTCCTGGAGGACCACCGGCACTACATGTTTTGGATGTCTCCTCAACCAAACACACCTGATTCAGATCATCAGCTCATAAGCAAAGCCTGAAAGACCTGTAATGAGTGTGAAAGACAAAGGAGACATCCAAAACATGCAGTGCTGGTGGTCCTCCAGGAACGTGGTTGAGAAACACTGCTCTAGACTATATTCATTGTGGTTGGACTGTCCCACATTGCTGAATCTCTATTATTACAACAACATCACTTCTCTTCTGTTGAGTTTTTACACTGACCTGAAATAATAAGTCACATTTCTCGACGGCGTCCTCGGTACCTCAGATATATTACTTCTCCATACATCCATAAAGACAATAATCGTGGATTTCTATAAACACAGCAGACTTGATGATATGGGATTAGCTCTTTCCAGTAGATATGAAACATAGGCGGCACTAGGACCAGGAAGAAAAAATAACATGAACAGGTCCATGAGTGCCCTATACAGTACAAACACACTCGATCTCTACTCTTTCTATGTAAATTAGTAAGCAGGAGAAGAGGAGGAGGGGGCGGGGCTTGTCGTGTGGGGGGCGTGGCTTGAACAGCAGAACACATTTACATCAACGAACGGGACGCTTTGAAATCAAAAGAAAACATGCACGAGTTGGTTTGTAGTTTGGGGGTGTCATGATTGCGCTGCTTCCGCTGTCGACATTCATTTACAGGTGGATCTCCATGTTTACATCACAGCTGTGGTCTTTTAAAAATATGCTCCTGTTCGGGTATGAATCTATTGCCTAGAAAGTATGGCCGCCTTTGAGGGACACGTCTCTCTCTCTGTTTGAGCGGAGGGAACAACAGCTTGGCACATGACGACGACAGAGACAGAGATGTGAGTATGTGTGTTGTTAATAGAGGTGTGATAGAGTGTGTGTGTGTGCGCATGTGTAAGTGTGCATGTGTGTCAGTGTGTATGGGTGTGTGTTTGAGTCTGATTGCGCTTATGTGTGTGTTTAAGTGTGCTTGTGTGTTTGTGTGTGTTGTTAATGGAAGTTGATTTGTGTTTGTAATGATGTGTATGTGTGTGTTTGTGTGCATGTGCGAGTGTACATGTGTGTTTATGAGAGTGTCTATTATTGCATGTGTGTGTGAGTGTGTTTATGTGTTTGAGTCTGTTTGTGCTTGTGTGTGTTTTTGTGAGTGTGCGTATGTGTATTTGTGTGTATGTGTGTGTGCATGAGTATATGTGTGTTTATGTGCGTATGTGCGTTTGTGTGATGTGTCCATTAGTGATCCAAGTGTGTGTGTGTCTGTGTGTCCTTGAGCATGTTTTTATTTGTGTGTGTATGTGTGTTTATGTGATTGTGTGTTTGTATGTGTGTGCACATGTGAATGTGTATGTGTGTTATGCGAGTGTGTGTGTGTGAGTGTGTGTTTGTGTGTTTATATGAGTGTGTTTGTGTGTATGAGTGTGAGTGTATGTCTATGCATGCGTGTGTGCATTATTGTGAGTTTATGTCTGTGTGCATGAGTGTAGTATGTCTGTATTTGTGTGCATATGTTTGTATGTGTGTTTATGTGAGTGTGAAAATGTGTGTGTTTATGTGAATGTGCATTTGTGTGCATGTCTGAGTGTGTGTGTGATAATGAGGGAAGCAGGCAGCAGGATGTGAGTAGCTGTAAGAGTCTTTAGCTCTGTGCCGTTAGCCTTTGCTCTGTGAGAGAGGCCTGATGGGAAACCGTCTTGTTCTCGTGTGAGCGGAGGCTGGAAACCACGTCGATGAAGGCCAGACTCTGCACTTCTTTATGAAGCGGCTCTGAAGGAGAAAACACACAAGCACATCAAACCAACATTTTTATTGCGTAATGTGAAACGGGATATTAAAGAGGCAGTTCAACCAAAAAAATAAATTCTCAGCATTTGCTCATCCTCGGGTGATTCCAAACCTGTTGGAATGTTTGCGTTTCTCTCTTCTGCTAAACAAGAGAGAAGATATTTGGAAAAATATTGGAAACGGGTTGACATCCATAGTAGGACAAAAAATACTATGAAAGTTAATGGCTAATCAGTTTCTAACATTCTTTAAAACATTTTCTTGCATTTAACAGAAACCAAAGAAGGTTTGAAAAAGGTGGGGGGTATAGAATATGATGATTTTTTGGGTGGTCCATCCCTTTAAACTTAATTTTCCTTCGGCTTAGTCCCCTATTTATCAGGATTCACCACAGCAGAATGACCCGCCAACTATTCCAGCATATGTTTTACGCAGCGGATGCCCTTCCAGCTGCTACCCATCACTGGGAAACACCCATACACACTCACATTCACATACACTACGGTCTATTTAGCTTATTCAATTCACCAATAGCGCATGTCTTTGGACTGTGGGGGAAACCGGAGCACCCGGAGGAAACCCACGCCAACACAGGGAGAACATGCAAACTCCACACAGAAACGCCAACTGGCCTAGCCGGGACTCGAACAAGCGACCTTCTTGCTGTGAGGCAACAGTGCTAAGCCGAAGGAAAATGAATGAATGAATGTAACAGATAACTGATTATGTCTTATAGATTTGGTTATAAGTGCATGCATGATAAAAATATGTCAGTATAGGTTTATTGTTGTTGTTTTTGGAGAGTAAGAAAGTAGTTAATTTATTTATTTTATTAAATTATATTTAAATGTAACATTTCAATAATATTAGTTAATTATATTTATTCTATTCTTTTTTTATATTAATTTCCAATTATCTGGTTTATCATTTATCTTTTAGTTGTAATTACTTCAGCATTTCAACTTATTAAATATTTCTCACTTTTTTAAAAGTTTCACATCTGCATAAGATTACATTTTCAAAAGTACTGAAAAAAACACAACACTTATTCTGACCTGCACTTATTAAAATAAATAGGAAATTATACTTTATTATATAAAGTTATAACATCATCAAATGATTATTATTTTAAATATGCATGTCTAGATTATAGATATATAAACTACTGTTCCACTGAATGATATTTAAAGAGCCCCTATTTTGCATTATAAATGGTCATATTTTGGTTTTGGGGGTCTCCAACAACAGGCTGATATGCATTCAAGGTCAATAAACAATTTCATTGTCTTATAATATGCATTTATTTTTACCTAATTATCCCAACGACTCCCATATGATTCATTCAGCGATTCATTTGTTCCCAAACCCCTCCTCAGCGCAAAGCTAATCTACGCTGATTGGTCCGATGACCCAGTCTGTTGTGATTGGTCGACTGGGTTCAGCGCGAGACAGAGAGAAATACCCACCACGGCTATGAAGTAGCAGCCAGAGAGTATGTGAGAGCCCAATGCAGGAATGCAATAAAGCAATGCAGTTAAACACCAGCATATTACTCTACTCTTAACCCTAACCCCAAGTAATAACAACGACACACATTCAGTATTAATCCACACAGTGGCAAAAGTTCAACTATTTGAAAATGACCGCGCCGCGCGTGTAAGGAACAGCTGATGGTGGCCATAGCAAGGACAAATAGCAGAGGATCAGGAGCATATAACGCATTTAAATCAGTAAAGGAAAAAGCACGCGGCGCGTTTTCAACGTGGTTTTGGACACAATATGTGAATAGCTTTAACTTCTAATGAATAGATTTAACCTGAGAGATACAGTACAAGCACTGATCTATAATAGGTACGTGATTACAAGCCGTGCGGGGCGATTACAACTTCTAAAACACAATTAAACACACATTTTGCAAACTACACAAAACGAGGCAACAATTTTAATTACACTTACATGTTATGATCCGGAGGAAGAAGAAACTGGTCCATATGAACTGCAACAGTTACTGAAAAAGTCCCTGACAAAGTCCCATACATAATAGTGTCTGCTGCTCCTTCCTTAGCAAATGGCCGACGAATCCCGCGCTGCAGCGTAGGTTATTGTATCAAATATCAGAAATATGACAGGAACAAACACAGCACAAGGTTGGCTATACTGTGGTGTCGTTGTGAAAATGAACTTTAACCCTTTATTCCCCGCAGCCGAATCTCCATCAGTCAGTGATCGTCATCTTTGTGTCATGATCAGTCCCGTGATCCTCAGCGCTCCTCTAGTGTCTGAAGTCAAATGCGCGTTCACATTTTACCGGATATGGAAATACATATTTGGTGATGTACCGTATCGACGTTCAAACAAAAGATCCGAACCCAACTCGATTCATTCATTCGACTCTGAGTCAACTATTTCGCTAAAGAATCAGTAGTTTTAAACACTGTGCACTTTCAGATTTAAACCTCAGCTGGATTTTTAACATTCACTTAGAGTTGTGCTACACACTACATGGAAGCTCATTTTCAAAAACCCATAATAGGGGCTCTTTAAGCACATGTAAATCATGCTAAAAAAAGTACAATAATCATAATTTTGTTTTTAACAGGACACATTCAAATGTCTGCCAAAAAAATTTAAACTTTGTTATGCTTACACAATTATTAATCATTTTTCAAATATTTCCGAAGAGATATTTAATGGATGACAAACTGCAAGCTTTGGATGTTTATATCAGTTTTATATTTTCTAAACACAATTTTTGTCAATGTTTTGGAGCACACTAGCTTATACTGTAGATATCCTTAAACAGACTTAACAGACTTAACATCTAAAAAACGTTATTTTAATTTTACGGGACCTTTAACTAAAACTTTAATGAATTCAGCTGACAGAAGCAGCACTGGTGTGAGTGTGTGTGTGCGTGCGTGCGTGCGTGCGTGCGTGCGTGCGTGCGTGGTGTCTTCACCTGAGCCCATGATGGAGCAGATGAGGATCATGGAGTTGTACTTGATTTCGGGAGCGCTGTGCTCTTCTGTCAGCAGCTTGTGAAGAACCGTCACCAGACTGGAGCTTACAAAGTCCTTCTCTGCGCAGTCTGAACACAAAACACAGAAGATGAAAAACATTCAGTAAAAAACAACTAACCAACTCAAGATCAACAATCATGTGTTAATATGCAAGTTTAGCTATTTGAGAGTTTTAAAGGGCACCTAGTTTACCCGTTTTTCCAGATTTAATATAAGTCTTTTGTGTCTCCAGGATGTGTCTGTAAAGTTTCAGCTCAAAACACCCATCAGATTATTTATTAGACCTTTCAGAAGTTTGTCATTTTTAGCTCTGAGCATCTTGTAGCTGTTTTGATGGACTGTGCCTTTAATGCTAGTCCTCCCCGCCCACCGTTCCCACGTGCCTGTCAGTGTGCCTCAATCTCCGCCCTCGGCTGCCTCAGATAACAGCCAGACATAAAGGAAGCAGATCTCACGTAACGTTTGTGAGAAATATTACAGTAAGAACTTTCCCAATGATTATTTGATGTATTTGTTGTGGAGTTGCAACGATGAGTCACACACAATGTCGTTACAAAGTTCACACACACACACAGACAGCGCGCACGTTTAGCTTTGCACTGTTTTTGCACAGCAAATGTGACAGGATACACATTAATATCCACTGCTGTATGGACATCCGTTAAGTAATTCTTTTATTTGTACTGACACGCGGCTGTGGTGATGAAGTAAATCTGAAGTAAATCGCTGTAATTGATTACAAACATGCACTGTTTTAAAAACGTCTTAAACTTGTAAAACTCACTCTTGATCACATTTGATGATGATTGATGATCCTAGCTAACTGAAAAGATATTTTATTCCCGGTTGCTTTGCACACGTCCTGTCTTGTTGATATGATTATACGCGTTACTACGGAGACATGTTAATACGCAGCTATCAATCAATTCGGTGGGCGGGGACACCGCACTCCTATGTCAAGTTGCGGTCGGCCTCAAAATGGGAGGGATTTGGATCCTATTTTAACATCAGGAAATAAAAAAAAAAAGAGACTTATTGTCTTTATATCACTCCAATATGACTGTGGACACACTATACCTACACACAGTTCTGTCTAAACAGCTTAAAAAAGATGATTTTCATCATAGGTGCCCTTTAATTAGACTCTCAACCTGTGCAAATTATAATAGAAACTCTGATTAAATCCAATTAAATACTACGAAATTGGGTCAAATGAAATAATTGTTATTGAAATTAAAACAAATAAATGAAATATGAAATAACATGAAATAAATAGTATGTTTAATAGTATGTTTACCTTACTGAAATCTTACTGAGATGATATAAAGTGACCCATTGAGGTCAGTGTGATGTTAGTTTTTTACCCAGATGGAGAGCAGCGATGTGCCCCAGAGCCACCAGCGCCTCATTCTGCATGATCATGTGTTCACTGGTCGCCATCAGAACCAGATGCTTCACTCCTCCAGCCTGGATGACTGTGCGAACCACTTCCTGTCCAGAGAGGAAACAGCAGGCAAGAAATAAACAGTTGCAAGAGTACAACCGATATGATGTAAATACACTCTTTGCTCAGCTTTTAATAAACTGTTGTCAAGATCATTAATACGTAATTAAGTAATTAATTTGACTTGCTATTTGATGTGTAAAGTTTTATTTTACCATTAAAATAGAACCCAAAACATAAAAAAAAACTGGTAACACTTTAGAATAACGGTCCATTAGTTCATGAAGGCGACACGGTGGCTCAGTGGTTAGCACTGTGGCCTCAGAGCAAGAAGGTTGCTGATTGGAATCTCGGCTGGGACAGTTGGCATTTCTGTGTGGAATTTGCATGTTCTCCCCGTGTTGGCGTGGGTTTCCTCCGGGTGCTCCGGTTTCCCCCACAGTCCAAAGACATGCGCTATAGGTGAATTGGATGAACTAAATTGGCCGTAGTGTATCTGTGTGAATGTGAGAGTGTATGGGTGTTTCCCAGTACTGGGTTGCTGGGAAGGGCATCCGCTGTGTAAGGTTGGCGAAAGGAAAATGAATGAATAGTTCATGCATTTACTAATATATCTATATTTATATAAAATGATTATGAAAATATGAATATAATAATACAAGTAATTTACAATAATACTATATTATACTGTATGTGAACAAAATATGATCTAGAAAAAAAAACACTTGGAATTTTGCTTGAATTTATTCTGATTTCAGTAAACCTATTTATTTGTACATTTATTTCAGTTAGTTGTCAAGGCAACAATACATTTTTAATATAAATAATACATTTGCATAATTGCATAATACATATATACATATACACATATTACAGTATATTATGTGAAATAAATGATGGAATTAAGCTTTCCATGTCAGAGGATATTATATACAGTTGAAGTCAAAATTATTCGTCCTCCTGTGATTTTTGTTTTCTTTTTTAAATATTTCCCAAATGATGTTTAACAGAGCAAGGAACTTTTCACAGTATTTCCTATAATATTTTTTTCTTCTGGAGAAAGTCTTATTTGTTTTATTTCGGCTAGAATAAAAGCAGTTTAAAAAAAGTTTAAAACCAATTTAAGGTCAATATTATTAGCCCCCTTAAGCAATATTGTTTTTGATTGTCTCCAGAACAAACCACTGTTATACAATGACTTGCCTAATTACCCTAGTTAAGCCTTTAAATGTCACTTTGAGCTGAATACTAGTATCTTGAAAAAGATCTAGTCAAATATTATGTACTGTCATCATGGCAAAGATGAAAGAAATCAGTTATTAGAAATGAGTTATTAAAACTAATATGTTTAGAAATGTGTTGAGAAAAATCTTCTTTCCGTTAAACAGAAATTGGGGGAAAATATACTAATAATTCAGGAGGGCTAATAATTCTTGCTTCAACTGTAAACGGTGTAAGGATGTGTGTTGTGATGAAGCGTGTGTAGACACAGAGTGTGTGAAGTGAATCAGTGTGAGACCTTGGATTTGCTGTGTCGGATGAGAGCAGAAAGCAGCCGGTTTGACTCTCCCATCACTCCTGCGTGGTCTTTGGCTTCACACCACTCCACCAAACGCTCCACCAACTTCACGTTTGTGCCAAGCTGCTCCGCCGCATCAGCTGACACAGAGAGAGAGAGAGAGAGAGAGAGAGAGAGAGAGAGAGAGAGAGAGATAAACATCATCTGACACACACCACGCTGCAAAACATATATAGACGTAATAAAAAGCCTTACACCATGTCCTAAGTACACGCAACACCTGTATCTTTTCCATGTTAAAACTGTAACGTTTAAACAAAAGTTATTTTAGAAATGCTTTCTATTTCTGTGACGTCGTGGCAGAACAACAGCATAAACCACTATGACAATGATCGCCTCAGGTACTGATTATGGGCTTTTTTTCAACGTTAAATGTTCCCAATTTGAGTCTGAACACCATTTTACGTGACGTTTATTGCCATACTGAGAGCAGCAGCGGATAGTTCACCCCAGATCTTGAAAATAAAATAACTAGCAAACGGTTTGAAAATGAAAGTCAGAACTGTGACTCCAACAACATCCGTCACTCAGTAGCCTATTAATAATGTTAAAGAGGTTTAATACGTATTAATTAGATTAAAAACCTTACAATTTTTTCTGGAGTCCAGTAGCTGATATTTTAATGAATGACTAGTATTTAAATGTTTCTGTCATGTCAAGTTTGGTGCAGAAAGCCAAATTGCTTGTCGCTGGAATCTTGTCACGTCACGGGTTTTTAGGACACGTGTTAAGCTTTGAAAAAATATCCATAACTCTATACACAGTCAAGCCCGAAATTATTCATACCCCTGGCAAATTCTGACGAAGAGTTACTTTTATTCAACCAGCAATTTTTTTTCTTGACTGGAAATGACACAGGTTTCTTTCAAAAGATAATAAGAGGATATAAAAGAGGCATCACTGTGGACAAAAATATTTATCAGCTTTTATTTACATTTGAACAAAAAGTGGCATGTCCAAACTTATTCATACCCTTTGCAAACTGTCACAGTGTATGGGAATAGGGCCATCCTGATGAATCTGGGCTAGTTTATGAATCTGGTTTAGCCAGTGGACCAGCGAGCCTAATCACAGTAAACGGCACCATGAAAAAGCAGCAATAGATCAAAATTACATCAAGCAGTCTGCAGAGAAATTTGGCCTTGGGCACCAGTAGACATTTCAGCCCAACTACGACTCAATAAGTGGTGAAGCAATGGTTATCAGACAAAACATCAACGTATTGCAGTCCTAAACTTACATACAATTGAGAATCTATGTAGGGAGCTAAAGATCAGGGTGATGGCAAGGAGACCCTACAAACATTAACTTTTGCAGTGGCCCAGCTAGAGTCCTAACTTAAATCCAATTGAGAATCTGTGGAGGGAGCTAAATATCAGGGTAATGGCAAGGAGACCCTCCAAACATTAACATATTGCAGTGGCCCAGCCAGAGCCCTGACTTAAATCCAATTGAGAATCTTTGGAGGGAGCTAAAAATCAGTGTAATAGCAAGGAGACCCTCCAAACAATAACGTATTGCAGTGGCCCAGCTAGAGTCCTGACTTAAATCCAACTGAGAATCTGTAGAGGGAGCTAAAGATCAGGGTATAGGTAAGGAGACCCTCCAAATATTAACATTTTTCAGTGGCCCAGCCAGAGTCCTGACTTAAATCCAATTGAGAATCTGTGGAGGGAGCTAAAGATCAGGGTAAGGGGCAAAGCAGACCCTCAAACCTAAAAGAGTTGGAGCTCATCGCTAAAGATGAATAGGTAAAAATACCAATGGAGACATGCAAAATGCTGGTCAGCAATTATAGCAAGCGTTTGATTGCTGTAATAGCCAATAAAGGCTTTTCTATTGATGATTGAGAAGGGTATGAATAATTTCGGACATGCCACTTTTTGTTCAAATGTAAATAAAAGCTGAGAAACATTTTTTTTTTCCACATACCCCTGAAGTCTTCTTTTGTGAGCCTTCTCTGAAGAGGTTGTGTACTTCTTGGACTGCGTATGTGGAACCCAGCGTTGTGCAGTGTCCGTTGCACTGTCTGCCTTGAGATGTTTTCACCAGCAGAGCCCAGATTCATCAGGATGGCCTTGGTGGTGATCTTTGGATTCTTTTCTACCTCTTTCACTATCCTCTTGGCAAGCACAGGTGTCACTTTTGGCTTCCGACCACGTCCGCTGAGGTTTTTCACAGTGTGGAACGTCTTGTATTTTTTAATAATACTTTGCACTGTAGCCACTGGAACTTCGAAACATTTAGATATGGTCTTATAGCCTTTTCCTGACTTGTGAGCAGCCACAATGCACAGCCGCAGGTCCTCACTGAGCTCCTTTGTCTTAGCCATGACTGTCCACAAACCAACCGCAGAGAGTTTTTCACCTGTTGAGTTGATGAAAACAGCTGTTCCCAGTGAATCAGGGTCATTAGGATGTTTTAGAACAGCTTCGACTATTTGGAATGGTGAAGAACTTTGAATTTTCCCATACACTGTGACAGTTTTCAAAGGGTATGAATAATTTTGGACATGCCACTTTTTGCTAAAATGTAAATAAAAGTTGAGAAATACTTTTTTTCCACAATGATGGAAAACATCGTCTCATTATCTTTGGGAGAAGCCTATATCATTTCCAGTCAAAAAACTATTTGCTGGTTCAATAAAAGCAACTTTAAGTCAGAATTTGCCATGCAGGTGTATGAAAAATTTTAAGCTTGACTGTGTACATATGTATATATACATATATATATATATATATAGTAGTGGTGTAACGCATCACAAATCTCATGGTTCGGATTACATTATGGGGTTTTTAGTCGCGGATCGGACCATTTTTTGGATCAGCCAAAAAGGGGAGGAGACAAATGTAATTTGCTTTCCATTTATTACAAAAACAGCACTGCAAGACACTTTTGGTTTTAACTAACAGAACTTACAACCTGTAATTTTATTAAAAATAAAATGAAGAAATAATAAGCTGAATAAACATAAATTGTAAAATATTCAGTACTGTGAAAAATTCACTGTTACTACTACTGTTGCTGATAACGCTAAATGTGTAAATCTAACATTATAATTTGTACAACCCATATTTATTTTTTGTCTCATTTTCAATAAATGATTCACTTATTCACTTCATGTTTCATTGCTAGATGTGTCATTTTTGAAGAATTATTCAGTGGCATATTTTTGATGGCTGGTTGTCGCCACCTTTTGGTTAAATTATGTAATTGCTGCCTACAACTTTCATTTTTGAGCATCAAGTTAAATGCATATGATGTTGATTTTAATCTTTACCATAAACATCAGTGGTTTAATCTAAACTATAAACTGTTATCCCAGTACTTCTGTGTTATTTGACTGTTTGTAACTTCATAACTAACTCAAAAGACTAAAGACTGAATCTCTTTCTTGATTTTTCCGTTTCTCAAACACAGTTTTGAATGCAGCGATTCGAAGGATTAATAAACATATGCAAATCACCATAATTTATCATTTATGTTGCGTGGGTGTTGAGATCTCGATCTTTTAATGATTAATCCTGCAGCTTACACTGAATGCATTGATGCAGGCTAAACAAGTAGTGACAGAAAACACCTTTAACGAAACACAACACATCTCGAATAATCTACCATGACTTCTTCCATCATCATCATATTTTACAGGAAAGCCTAAATGCTTTCATACATGTGATTTGACTGACGTGAGAGGCGATCTCTCTGTGATAGTTACAAATTTAGGATTAATCTACCAGTAAAAAAATTTATTAATCCGCGGGCCACGTGTTCCGAACCGTGGGTTGTGATCCGTATGAATCACGGATCAACCGTGATCCGCTACACCCCTAATATATAGACTGCCAGATTATTCGAAACACACTTAAGTTACAAACCAGATGCCAACAAAAGGATGTCATTTTATTATTAGTTATTCAGTGAATCATTATGAAAAACAAACAAGTTTAAATGTTTAATATTTTTGCTTAAAAAATGAAAAGTAAATGACAATTACAGTTCCAACCCCCCTCTTTTGTGCTCAACATAAGAACAAAAAAAAAAGGGTTTGGAAAAAGCGTGAGTAAATGATGAGCGAATCTTAATTTGAGTGAACTATCCCTTTAATGCATCCTTGTATAAAAAAAAATTCTAATCTGAAATTTCTAAGTCAAATTATGATTATGAAAGACATATTTCTATTTGTGGTCCATTCCTGTCAATATTATTGTAATTATGTCAATAATATTATTTCAGTGCTAACAGTCATCATGTCACAGATGCTGTCGATACAGCTTAAGCTTTATTTACCCAGGAATATTCATGCGAAAGCCGAGCTGTCACCGAAAGCTAACAGGGATGGACCAGTGCCACCAGACGACAATGCAAATGTGTGTGTTGTCTGCAGATCCAGAGCTCCTAAATGACAGAGCCCATCGATCCCGCGCTCAGTTATTATCAGAGATTGACTGCTGTGCGGCAGCAGCTGAGATCAAATGACACACGCCAGCACTGACGGGGCTGAAATCTGTAAAGCACACAGGGATCTGTAGGCTTATCAATATCTATTAAAAATGCATGCAATAAGTGGGTGGGGTTTTGCAGCTTTGGGCTTATGACATGTTAACATTTAGCAGGAAATCACACACTTTTATGTGCATTTTTGTATTATTCATATACTTGTATATGCAGTTGAATAAAAACAAATTATTAGCCCTCCTGTGAATTTTTTATTCATTTTTAAATATTCTCCAAGTGATGTTTTTAACAGAGTACGGACATTTTTCATAGTATATATCAATATATTTTCTCTTTTAGTTTGATTTGTAATAATAAAAAAATATTTTTTAAAATGTAAAAACTGCAAAAGTCAAAATGATTAGCCTTCCATAACAATTATTATGTTTCATTGGCTACGGAACAAACCATAGTTATCCAATGACTTGCTTAATAAACCTAATTAATCTAGTTAAGCGCTAAAATTGCACTTCAAGTTGAATACTAGTATCTTACAAAACAATTGCTATAATAATTATGTACTGTCATCATGCAAAGACAAAAGAAATTAGTTATTAAACTATTATGTCTCCGTTAAACAGAACTACTGATGTATTGAATTTAATACAATTTAATACAAAATAACACACTGAAAAGCAGTGAATTGTAACGTTATGTATTTGTTTGATGCTTCAATATCTCAATATTTTGCAATACATTTGTATGTGAAATTAATTTTAACCCCTTTCACAAATGTCAATAAATATATACAAAAATTTGATTAAAACACATCAGTTTTCCCTAGCTTTTGAACATGCTTTATAGCTGTTGTGTTCTTTTTGTTGCCATTTTGTTATCATTGTTTAACTTCCTTTGTATTGTACTATTTCATTATTTAGTTTCATATCCTACAAGTCTTTATCTTAAGTTTTAGTCTTTTAACATTGCCTGTACAACACTTTTTATATCCAGTAATGGTGTCGAAAGTGCTTTATAAGTAAAATTGGGTTGAGTTTAAATATATATTGACCATAAAAACATAGGAATTGTTAGTTTTCATCTTATCGTGACTAAGTTTACATACCGTTCAAATTGCAATTACAAATGTAGTGTGAGTATCACAACACGGCTTTAACCAATAGCAAAACGTTTTATTTTCTGAAACGTGAAGCTGTTAATTCATACCTTGAGTGTCGATGAGCATCCGTAACGTTCCCAGGAGCTTAAACTGCACTGGCGGCATCTCAGATTTGAGGAACTTTAACACTACATCCGACACACCAGCCAGGAGCATCTTAGATTTGTTCACCACTGGAGAAGAGAATTAAAAATGAGCATATTTACAGAGGGAGAAATAATTATTAAGTTTTTTCCTGGGAATAGCATTTCTAAAGGAGCTGTTGACATGGAATTGAACCCGATTTTCAAGTCAAAAATGGGGACGTGTTCAATACTTATTTCCCCCACTGTAGTTTTAGAGCATATTGAGTTTTATCATTCAGTGATTGATTAAGATGTAATGCTGACCCGGGATGGCGAGGTTCCTCAGGGCGCTCAGAGCGGCGTGTTGAACTGTGACGTTTCCCTCTTCAACATGTCTGTCTAACAGCTCCAGAAGCTTCTGTACGATACCGGTGTCTACCATGTGGATGCAGTTCCCATCTGAACATGAGAAACACAGATGTGCAGTTTCAAAACCGTAAAAAAGCAAATAGTCCCACTGTTAATGATTGATACAGACTTTTGATTCGACATTCATGTGTATTAGCTACAGTGTTGGTTTGACTGACACTATTGGGGAAGTTAGGCCATGCCACGGGTATTTTTATAAACAGTTTCCAACCACTTTTGTTTTTTAAAAAAGGTCTCCGTCCACATGAAAATGCAAAAACGCATAGTGATGCATGGAATTAAGTATTTTCACGCATAAATTGCATACAAGTCAATGCAAACAAGAGAACAGAAGCGGATTACCATCCTGCAGTGAAAACGACGTGAAATACACAATGCGTTTGCTGCGTATGTGCAAAATTTGCCTTATTTGCGTCTTCCGCACTTGATGAAAACCCAGCCTTGTTGGCCAATCAGAAATGAAAAAACAGAGCATGCACTGACGTGATGAGGTAAAAACCCTGGTTGTAGTGTCCACATGACCACACTGTACCCGGAGTTTCGGAAAATCTTCCCTCTGGCCGGAGTTTTCAGAAAGTTTTGGTTTTAGTCACCTGATACTCGTGTCGTTTTGGTGTGGATAAACAACGAAATCGCGTAGAAAAAAGGTGTGATTTTGAAAATACCCATGTTCGTGTGGACAGGGCCTTATTATTCACTTAGCAAAAAACTTGCTTTAAAGGGATAGTTCACCCAAAAACTTGTTTCACTTGTTTCAATCCTATTTGAGTTACTTTCTTCTGTTGAACTCTAAAGAAGATATTTTGAAAAATGCAGGTTGCTGGCACCCATGAACTTCCATAAAATTTATTTTGCCTACTGTGGATGTTGATGGGTGCCAGCAAGCAGCATTCTTCAAAATATCTTCATTTAGTGTTCAACAGAAGGAACTCAAATAAGATCTGAACAATTGAAAGGTGAGTAAATGATGACAGATTTTTCATTAAGGACTAAATTATTCTTAATGGTAACAGAACAAACCACTGTTGTTCAATAACTTGCCCAATTAATCTAACTTGCCTTGTTAACCTAATTAACCTAGTTAAGATATTAAACCGCACTTTGAGCTGAATACTAGTATCTTGGAAAACAACAAGTAAATTATGTACTGTCATCAGGGCAGAGACAAAAAAATTTGTTCTTAAAACTATTTAGTTTAAAACCGTTCATTAAAACAACATTTGGGAAATGTTCGAAAAATAATTTAAACAATTTACAATTTGAGTCTTCAACTCTACATCATATACTTATATCTTATAAAACACAAATATAAAAAAACAAACTCACAGTTATTTTTGGCTTTCAGTACTTGAATTATGGCGTCTTTCTAACTTTATTCTATTAGGCTTACACAGTAAACATTTTAAACTCTTATTCTGTTATTCTGTTTGTTTGTTTTTCCTCAAAATAAGTCACTCATACACTGATAATGTCAGCTTGCATATTGTTTAAAATTACAACATTATTGTATTGTACACATTGGTAAATAACAAACAGTCATTGAATTGAATTGAATTGAATTACAATGTATGCATTTAAAAATAAATACAGCCAGTTTTGTGTAGACCCCTACAGAGCAATAACCACCGTGATCCTTTAGCTCATATACGGCTGATTTCTTACCGTTGCGGGCGAAGTTAGCGATGGCGAGCGCTCCTGCTAATTGGAGCTGGTGATTGTTGGATGGCACCCATGAGAGCACCCTCTGAAAAACACTGCCTTTACCGCCCTCAAACAGCTTCTGCATGGACTCATCTACAAGAAAAACACACCACACATGAGTGTAAAAACCAACACACTACCATGAGAACCACACAGATTACAAAGGCTTTAACCTGGAGACTAAATCCTTGATCAATCTAGCCTCTGAACACTTGAACACTTCCGGGTACTTTGAATTATCTTGACTGTCAGTGAATATATTCACATCTATATTTATATGCTTAATTAACAATCCGCTGTTACTGACTGTTTGGCGCCATCTAGTGACTGAATAATATGTAGGTTAGTGTATGCTCCATTCAGCCATTTACGTTTCTGTCTCAGCTTTGTGTTTAATTAAAGAATTAATAAACTATTACGACTCAGAACAATGTTTTGTGTGTAATTTGTACCTTTTGTGGCAAGTAGCTGCATTATAAGCAGGATAAAGTACATCCAGGATAATCATTTTCACAGAATAAAGCTCTTCAGTCTTATACAATCACGTAGGGCTGCCGATAATTCTGTCAGGCTTTACTCTGCGATAACAACCTCCTGGATGTGCTTTATCGCTTACGTAACATAACATAACTTGGTAACATTTTATTTGAAGTCCCAATTCACGCTATTAACAAACTATATATTAACTAAGGCTATTAGCTTAATACTAATTAGCTGCTTAATAATAGTTAGTAAGGTAGAAGTTGGGTTTAGGTTTTGGGCATGATTAGTGACGTAGATCATACTTTATAACTACTAATAAACAGTTCATATCTTAATAATAGGCAGGTAATAAGCCAGTAGTTAGAAGTGTGCATCTGATGGACGCTACGCTATCATATGATGCACCGCGAGAGAATTCATGAATGGGAGTGAAGCGACGCAACTGATGTGGGTAGGTCACATGATCATGACAAAATGGCGGATGTAGTACATCCGAGTTCCATTCATACTACTAAAATTCATACCGTATAGAACATACTTTGCTAATGGCCGAGTAGTACGTTTAAATTAAAATGCAGTACCTACTGAGTGGTAGGCGATTTCGGACACAGCTTAGAACTTCGTCTGAAATCGCATACCTCAATACTATACTGTATGCTAAAAACAGTATGCGAGCCGAGTAGCATTCAATCCATAGCATTCAAAGAACAGTAAACGAGAAGTACCCGGATGACCTACTACTTTCGACAAGATTCTGAAGTGTGCATCACATGGACGCTATGCTATCCCATGATGCAACGCGAGAGAATTCATCAATGGGAGTGAAGCGGCGAATGTAGTATGTACGAGTTCCATTCATACTATGTAGAACATACTTTTCTAATGGTCGTGTAGTAAACTCAAATTCAAATGTAGTACCTACTCGAGTAGTAGGCGATTTCAGACGCAGCCTAGAAATCTACAGGCAGGTGTGTTTGATTAGGGTTGGAGCTAAACTCTGCAGGACAACGGCCAACTAGGACTGAGTTTGCCCATCTCTGGCATAGACCAGGGGTGGGCAAACTAGGTCCTGGAGGGCCAGTGTTCTGCAGAGTTTAGCTCCAACACTAATCAAACACACCTGAACATGCTAACCAGTGTCTTCAAGATCACAAGAAATCTATAAGCGTTTGATTAGAGTTGGAGCTAAACTGTGCAGGACACCGGCCCTCCAAGACCAAATTTGCCCACCCCTGGCCTAGATGGTCACAACACAGTTTAACAAATGTTACTCCCATAATTCACTCAGAGCATCATGGGAAAGTGTGTTGTGAGTTGCTGTACCTCCGAGCAGCAGCAGAACCATGAGGTCTGAGGCAGTCTTGAGCTGAGCTGCGTCCTCCTCGCGCTCGCTGTTCACCGTCTGCGCCACCACCTCCAGCAGACACTCCACCAGGCCAGCATCCACCAGCTGGAGCTTGATCACATCTGACAAACACACACACATACACACAGAGAGGATCACAGCACAGCCTTCAGCTCTCACAGGGGTTTTGCAGCACATACTGACACCACACCGAGACCCAAAAACTAAAATCAGATCCAGAAGGCAAACCAAAAAGCGCTGCTCCAAGAAGCAGGCTGTCATGCTGGATGGCAATGAACAATGAAAGTCAGAATGAAATCAAAATCTTCTTATTTTTCTATGTATATATTAGTGCTTGTTATAAGTGATGTATCTTTGCACTTCATTATTTTGTAAAACTTCATGTGCCCTCCTAATTTTTAATTATTAAATATTATGACCTTCCCTCCTCCCTCAAAACAACTTTTCTTCACTTCTGGTCACATGGAATGCCTTTAAGGCGGAGCTTTCAGTCCTTTAGGGTGGAGCTATCAGTCCTTTAGGGCAGAGCTATCAGACATTTAGGGTGGGGCTATCAGTCTTAGGATGGGGCTATCAAGTATTTAGGGCAGGGCTATCTGTCCTTTTGGGTGGGACTATCAGGGATTTAGGGTGAGGCTATCAGTCCTTTTGGGCGGGGCTATCAGTCCTTTAGGGCGGTGATATCAAGCATTTAGGGCAGAGCTATCAGTCCATTTGGGTGGGGCTATCAGGCATCTAGGGCAGTGCTATCAGTCCTTTAGGGTGGGGCTATCAGGCACTTAGGGCAGTGCTATCAGTCCTTTAGGGTGGGGCTATCAGGCATTTAGGCCAGGGCTATAAGTAATTTAGGGAGGGGCTATCAGTACTTCAGGGCACGGCTACCAGTCATTTAGGGTGGGGCTATTAGTCCTTTAAGGCAGGGCTTTAAGTAATTTAGGGAGGGGCTAGCAATCATTTAGGGAGGGGTTATCAGTCATTTAGGGTGGGGCTATTAGTCCTTTAAGGCAGGGCTTTAAGTAATTTAGGGAGGGGCTATCAGTACTTCAGGGCAGGGCTAGCAA
>CAIGQV010019101.1:4916829-4956176 GCA_903798115.1 Danio jaintianensis
GTGTGTGTGTGTGTGTGTGTGTGTGTGTGTGTGTGTGTGTGTGTGTGAGAATGAGAGTGTATGGGTGTTTCCCAGTACTGGGTTGCAGCTGGAAGGGCATCCGCTGCGTAAAACATACGCTGGAATATTTGGCAGTTCATTCTGCTTTGGCGACCCCTGAAATAGAGACTAAGCCGAAGGAAAATGAATGAATAATTAATTGCCACATCACATAATTAATTAGATTTAATCGCATACAAATACAAAGAAAGAAGTACTAATAAAACATTAAGGTGCGACAAACACCATTAAAAAAAAAAAAGAAATCAGTAAGGGCCGTACATTTTTTCTCACCACTGTATATATACAGACATGGACAAAATTGTTGGTACCCTTCCACTAAAGAAAGAAAAACTACAGGTGGCAGCATATGAAAAATTGACATAGATTACTTGGTAAATCGGATGTTTATCAGAGAAGATGAAGTAAACTATTTGGCATTTTTGGAGAATGAATAAGGTCACTGTGGTGAGATGCACAGTAAAAGTGTAATTATCTTATTGTATTTATTTATGTATTAATATTACAGTTTTGTTTTTACTATTATTATTTTTTTGTATGTGTGCTTTTTTTTTTTTTTTATTGAGTTTATATTATTTATCTGTGTTGATTAGATTTATGATAGCAATATCTAATTACTGTACCAGCCGCTGTTGGGGAGGGCAGGGGAAAGGATGTTAAAAGGATGTAAAAATGTGTAAACTGTTGGTATTGTTAAATTATTGAAGAAAATAAAAAAATTAATCATAAAAAAAAAAAGAAAGTAAAACTACAGTGGCCACTGAAATAAATTGAAACTGAAAACATTCATTCATTCATTCATTCATTCATTTTTTTCGGCTTAGTCCCTTTATTAATCTGGGGTCGCCACAGCAGAATAAACCGCCAACTTATCCAGCATATGTTTTACGCAGCGCCCTTCCAGCCGCAACCCATCACTGGGAAACACCCAAACACTCCCATTCACACACGTACACTATGGACAATTTAGCTTACCCAATTCACCTATAGCGCATGTGTTTGGACTTGTGGGGGAAACCGGAGCACCCGGAGGAAACCCACACGAACACAGGGAGAACATGCAAACTTCACACAGAAATGCCAACTGACCCAGCCGAGGCTCGAACCAGTGATCTTCTTGCTGCGAGGCGACAGTGCTAACCACTGCACAACCGCGCTGCCCCAAACAAGTGCTGAATAACCAAAAATTACTGAAAGCAAACTATTGAAAACAGAAGATGCGGTTTATGCTCAAGATGTTGTTTAAGCTCAAATTGCACACTAACTTAAGTTTAAAAAGTGAAACCATGTAGACCATCTAGAAAATGTATATAAAATCTGACCTTACTTTGTTGGCTCATGAAGCTCTCAAACCCAAAAGCAGCTGCAAACACATGCGCATTGATTTGACCGAGTGTCAGGTTTCCAAGCACAACAGGTGTGTGTGTGTTTATGTGTGTGCGTCTCACAGCTGGAGGAGAAGCTTTGAGTCAGTCAGACAGTGGGTCAGTGGGTCTGCGGCGCCGACATGCAGATACATATTCAACACTGATCAGACACTGCAGTGCCTGAACACATGAACAGCAAGCTTAACATGTGCTTTGCTGATGCACATACTGACATTATGGAAGAGAAACACACCAGCTGTCAATTAGAAACACTGGTTTTCCCTCAAAGCAATAAGATAAGTTAAAATAAGTACTATGGAGATAAGTACAGTGGTAGCATCATAAATTAACACAATGCACCAAAACTGTTAAACAATTTGAGCTTAAAACTATTATTATTATAATTATAATTTATAGTTATTATTATAATTACTAATTATTAGTAGTAGTACATTTGTCTAACAACAACAGTCATGTATTTGGATCCTGGTAATCATCATCAATATAAGAAATGAATTAATTGATTAAAATTCTCATCTTATTTGACAATTACAGTGATCCCTCGCTATAACGCGGTTCACTTTTCACGGCAGTTTCGCAGATTTTTTTCGTGCATATCGTCAATATTATTACTAATAATGCTATTGTCAAGTTAGTTTGATTATGATCTTATTTGTAATCAATTATATTATATTAATTAAGTGGGCGTCACGGTGGCACAGTGGGTAGCACAATCGCCTCACAGCAAGAAGGTCGCTGGTTCGAGCCTCGGCTGGGTCAGTTGGCATTTCCGTGTGGAGTTTGCATGTTCTCCCCGTGTTCGTGTGGGTTTCCTCCAGGTGCTCCGGTTTCCCCCACAAGTCCAAAGACATGCGGTATAGGTGAATTGGGTAAGCTAAATTGTCCGTAGCGTATGTGTGTGAATGAGTGTGTATGGATGTTTCCCAGTGATGGGTTGCAGCTGGAAGGGCATCCGCTGCGTAAAACATATGCTTGATAAGCTGGCGGTTCATTCCGCTGTGGTGACCCCAGATTAATAAAGGGACTAAGCCGAAACACAGAAATGCCAACTGACCCAGCCAAGGCTCAAACCAGCAACCTTCTTGCTGTGAGGCAACAGCGCTACCCACTGCGCCACCGCGTCACCCAATCTTGCATTTATTAAATTATATTATTTAAACATCAGCATTACATTAGTCAATCTAAACTGCATCTACTAATAATCTTTATTAAAAAGACATTATTTCATTTTAACAATTTTAGCATTAGCAATTATTAAAAGACATTATTCAATTATGAGAGAACAAAGATAAATAAAAGTGTGTTTTTTCCCCCAAGCTCACTAAATCTCAACAAAACCCCCCAAAACAATTAGCGTATTACATGGTATTAACCTGGTCCCATGCTCAAACAATATTCTCTTTTTTTGTGCTGTGTTTCAATAAAAGAAAGTCCATAATTTGATTCATTAGTGTCCAATCATTAGTTAATGCTTCTCACCATTCTCAGCGAGAGGCGCCAAAACCTCAAAGATCATCTCCTTCTTCTCGTGCTCCGCCTGCTTTCGGAAGAGCCGCACTAGCTCCTCTGCAATATTCGTGGAGGCGAACTGCTCCTTACTGGACTCTGTTGGAGGAGCATCCAAAAGAGAAGTGTTAGCCTTATGCAATATCATCTAATTTACAGTTAAAGTCAAAATGATTCGCCCTCCTGTGAATTTTATTTCTTTTTTTTAACAGAGCAAGAAATTTTTCACAGTATTTCCTATAATATTTTTTCCTCTGGAGAAAGTCTTATTTCTTTTACTTCGGCTAGAATGAAAGCAGATTTTAATTTTTTAAAACCATTTTAAGGTCAATATTATTAGCCCGATTAAGCAATATTTTATTTCAATTGTCTACAGAACAAACCTAATTAACCGAGTTAAACCTTTAAATGTCACTTTAAGCTGAATACTAGTATCTTGAAAAATATCTAGTCAAATATTATGTGCTGTCATCATGGCAAAAATAAAAGACATCAGTTATCAGAAATGAGTTATTAAAACTATTATGTTTAGAAATGTGTAGAAAAAAATCTTCTTTCCGTTGAACAGAATTAGGGGAAAAATATACAGGAGGGCTAATAATTCAGACTTCAACTGTACTACAATGCATGAAGTTGTACAATATGACAGAATAAAATCAGGATCTCACCGAGCTCTGCCAGGTTGCCGAATGCGATGAGACACATTTCTGTGAGCGGCGTGTTTTGGGAATGAACCCCCAGCAGTCGCACCAGTGTTGGTATCACACCCATGCTGATCAGCTGAGCCTGCAACGAGTCTGTAGATGGAAGAAAACACAGCATTTATTACAGTTTAGGCAGTTTAATGAACAACAGTGATATAACAACAGTCACTTATATTATTAAAGGTGCTGTATATACAGTTGAAGTCAGAACTATTAGCCCTCCTGTATATTTCTTCCTCCAATTTCTTAACAGAGAGATTTTTTTCAACACATTTCTAAACATAATAGTTTTAATAACTCATTTCTAATAACTGATTTCTTTTCTCTTTGCCATGATGGCAGTACATAATATTTGACTAGATATTTTTCAAGACACTAGTATTCAGCTTAAAGTGACATTTAAAGGCTTTACTTAATTAGGCAAGTTAGAGTAATTAAGCAAGTCATTGTATAACAGTGGTTTGTTTTGTAGACAATCTGAAAAAAAATATATTGCTTAAGGGGGCTAATAATATTGACCTTAAAATGGTTTAAAAAAATTAAAACTGCTTTTATTCTAGCCGAAATAAAACAAATAAGACTTTCTCCAGACGAAAAAATATTATAGGAAATACTGTGAAAAATTCCATGCTCTGCTAAACATAATTTGGGAAACATTCGAAAAAGAAACAAAAAAGGAGGGCTAATAATTTTGACTTCAACTGTATGTATGTTTTTGACTTTTCTAAAGTTTAACAATGCCATAATGTGTTTGCAGATATTTAGGAAACATGCCAAGTGAACGTACTTGTATATCTGTAAAACAATGCTAAACACAGTTCAAGAGTTCACACTTAGATATTGCTAGGCGAGCTATTTATAGTGCTTTTGGAATAATTTGATTGGCTTACTAATGATTACAGATGAGAGACCAGCCGCGATCAATCATATCACATGCTCCTCTCGAAAATAGTTTGTGAAACTTCACTTATTCTTCTTTAAAAATGTGTGTTCTGCGTCGAAATGTGTCTTTCTTTTGGCCTCTATAACCAGCCCACTGCCACTTCACCCAATTATATACTGCATCCTGGGTTGCCTTTGCAGAAAGCATTATTCCATTTTAGTTTTGAAGGCTGCCTTGATGTATGCAGGTATGGGCAATACTGCGACCTCCGGAGGACAGTAGTGGTCTCTAGGCGAAAATTCAGAGTTATAAAAATCTAATTAATTAATTTCTTGCTTTGGTATAAAAAATACATTTAAAGTGAATTGAAGTTCACACAAAAATGAAACATTATTCACCATTTATCCACCTCGAGAGGTTCCAATCTATATTTCTTTTTTCTGTTAAACCCAAAAGAAGATATTTTGAAGAATGTTGGACATTGTCTTCCATAGTAGTAAACGAAATACTGTGAATGCTAATGCTATTTAACATTCTTCAAAATATCTCCTTCGAGTTCAACAAAAGAAAGAAACTCAAACCGGTTTGGAACAAGTAAGGGTGAGTAAAAGATGACAGAATTTAATTTGGGGGGTGAACTATCCCTTTAATCAATTGAAATTCATTCATTCATTCTCCTTTGGCTTAGTGCCTTTTTTATCAGGGGTCTCCACAGAGGAATGAACCGCCAACTATTCCAGCATATGATTTACGCAGCGGATGCCCTTTTAGCTGCAACCCAGTACCGGCAAACACCCATACACACTCCCACATTCACACACACTCATACACTACGGTCAATTTAGTTTATTCAATTCACCTATAGTGCATGTCTTTGGACTGTGGGGGAAACCGGAGCTCCTGGAGGAAACCCATGCCAACACGAGGAGAACATGCAAACTCCACACAGAAATGCCAACTGGCTCAGCCAGGACTCGAACCAGCGACCTTCTTGCAGTGAGGCGACAGTTCTAACCACTGAGCCACCGTGCTGCCCCAACTGAAATATTACTAAAACAAAATAAAAGAGAGAACAAATCACTACAAAATATTTAAATAAAATGTACATTTTATATCTGATTTTATATTTTAATGGAACTAATTATTTAGCACGGGCGACGCGGTGGCGCAGTGGGTAGCACGTTCGCCTCACAGCAAGAAGGTCGCTGGTTCGAGCCTCGGCTGGGTCAGTTGGCATTTCTGTGTGGAGTTTGCATGTTCTCCCCATGTTCGCGTGGGTTTCCTCCGGGTGCTCCGGTTTCCCCCACAAAGTCCAAAGACATGCGCTGTAGGTGAATTGGGTAAGCTAAAAATTGTCCGTAGTGTATGTGTGTGAATGAGTGTGTATGAATGTTTCCCAGTGATGGGTTGCAGCTGGAAGGGCATCCGCTGCGTGAAACATATGCTGGATAAGTTGGCGGTTCATCCCGCTGTGGCGACCCCAGATTAATAAAGGGACTAAGCCGAAAAGAAAATGAATGAATGAATGAATGAATGAATTATTTAGCACAACAAAAAAAAAGGGAGTGATTTTTATTTTGGTTTATATTCTGCAGTGATATAGTCTGCCAATTCTCCAGCTCAAAGTAATAAAGGCTGTAGGTAAAAATGCAGTGACATTATATACTGCGCTGAGATTTCATTTTTCCAGAGTGCTTTGCTGAGACGAGCAAAGAAAATGTAGTCTTGACCTGAAAATGTGAACGATAAATCAAGACAACAGCGCGACAGAGGGCTGCTTAGCCATCACATTTCATACTCTGAAATAAAACCAACCTGTGAATCAAGCTTGAATACAATTTGAAGAACGTTTTAATAAAATTTCAGTATATCAATGTGCATTTTTGGAAGATTTTCACAGATTTGTTTTTAGGTGGTCAATTGATATAGGACAGAATTTGCATTAGGCCTGATCGATATTGGACAAATTTTGCCAAACATTGCCATACTTTGTTTTGCTGTGATATATTGCGATATGATTATAATTTCACCGGATGATATGAATAGCTCTATTTAGAAAGATTTCATGTATTTAGATTGATTGGAGTCTGGGCGACATGGTGGCTCAGTGGTTAGCACTGTTGCCTCACAGCAAGAAGGTCGCTGGTTCGAGCCCCGGCTGGGTCAGTTGGCATTTCTGTGTGGAGTTTGCATGTTCTCCCTGTGGTGGCGTGGGTTTCCTCCGGGAGCTCCGGTTTCCCCAACAGTCCAAAGACATGCGCTATAGGCGAATTGAATAAAATAAATTGGCCGTAGTGTATGTGTGTGAATAAGTGTGTATGGATGTTTCCCAGTACTGGGTTGCAGCTGGAAGGGCATCCGCTGCGTAAAACATATGCTGGATAAGTTGGTGGTTCATTCACTGTGGTGACCCCTCATAAATAAAGGGACTAAGCCGAAGGAAAATAAATGAATGAATGTTTGGATTCCTTATTTTTTATAAAATAATCTGTTTGCATGATGAGTTTTGAACTGTTTATGTGTGTTTTTGATAGACATTTTCTTATTTACATTTACAAATATACCTTTTGATATCTTATATTTTTAAATGAGCATTTCTGTCCTGCTAAACAAGTATTTCAGTTTGGCTGATTCGTGCTGGAAGCAGTTTTTATTTTACAGTGATGAGATTTTTGTTAAAAAAAAATAAAGATTTTATATTTATATAGGGATATTAAAGATAGAAAAAACAAGAAATCGCTTGAAGTATAAATCTATTTTATTTTTTTTTAATTTAGAAAATATTTTACACATTAACTTATAAACTTTATGTAAGTATTTTTAAGGTGACGAGATTATTATTAAAAAATTAAGGACTTAAGGATAAAATAAATAAAAACATCATGTAAAGTATAAATCTATTTAAATTTTTTTACATTTTGAAAATATTTTCCACATAAATGTATTAACTTTATGTACGCATTTTTACAGTGATGGTATTTTTATTAAAGATTTAAGAGGTTTTTATTAAGGATAAAAGTTGCCTAAAGCATAAATCCATTTTTTGTTTTTAATTTTGAAAATATATATTTTTAAAATGCATCTAATTATTATTTCACAATATTTTATAATTTAATAAACATGCAAAATTATTTTCACTGAAGTAATAGTTAAGTATAGTATAATATAATAGTCTAGTATAAGTATAGTATAGTATAGTATAGTATAGTATAGTTTAAATTAAATAGAGTGATATAATCCATTTCTTCTCTATACAGCAGACACTCTGCTTTCAAAGATGCCATAAAAATAAAATCAATACACAATCTCTAAGATATTGGCATCAGGCATGAAAAAAATCCATATCTGCTCTATTAGATATTGGTAATGACCACGAAAGAAATCCACTGACCACTGCTTAATTTAATCATAAAGGTCACAAAACGTAAATTCATTTCTTGACTAAATTCATACCTTTAAAGTTAAAGTGCACACAAAAATTTACCCATCCTCAAGTGGTTTCAGACCTTTAAGAGTTTCTTTTTTGTGTACATTAATTGGTAACTGGTAGCTATTTTTTCCCATCTATAGCACTGTTTCCCAACCCTGTTCCTGAAGGCACACCAACAGTACACATTTTCAACCTTTTCCTAATCAAACACGCCTGAATCAACTCATCAGAACATAAGAAGAGACTACAAAACCTGGAGTTAATTGGTCAGATAAGGGAGACATCCAAAATATGTACTGTTGGTGTGCCTCCAGGAACAGGGTTGGGAAACACTGATCTATAGTATGAAAAAAATTACTATGTAAGTCAATGGCTACAGATTTCCAACATTCTTTAGTATATCTTCCTTTGTGTTTAACAGAAGAACAAAACTCAAATAAGTTTGAAACAAGTATAGAGTTTGAGTAAAAGATGGCAGAATTAACATTTTTGGGTGAACTGTCCCTTTAGGTGGAGTGGAGAGACAGTGATAGAGCCAATTCAGTGGATGGGGATGATTGGGACGTCATGATGGGTAAGGGCAGAGGGAGGGAATTTGGCCAGGACACCGGGGTTACAGCCCTACTCTTTATGAGAAGTGCCATGGGATTTTTAGTGACCACAAAGAGTCAGGACCTCGGTTTAACGTCTCATCCACAAGACGGCGCTCACTGAGAGTATAGTGTCCCCTTCACTATACTGAGGCATTAGGACTCACACAGACCGCAGGTTGAGCGCTTGCTGCTGGCCTCACTAACACTACTTCCAATGTATTTTTTCCAATGTGTTCCAATGTAATTTACAATGTTTATTTTGCTAGCTCACATTGTTATTCTTAAAGTGAAAAATTAATCTGTGCAAGTTAATCCACTGAAAAAAATGGTTTGTTTTGGTAATCTACAATAAAAGTCTGATCATTTGCTTTCGTGTTTGGAGTGTCGGTCCTTCTGTTGATGTTAACCTGAGGGCTGCCATAGCAACATTAATACACCCTCCATAGCAACTGCATATTAATACCCCCTCTTACTTGCTATGAGGGAATGACGCACAAAAGAAAGCCCCGCCCCCTACTCAATATTCAGTTTCAGTTGTACGTACATAAACAGTGAAATCTCAGCAACTTCCGGTTCATGCTAACTTTAAGTAGGCAGTTGTAAAACAAACAAAAAACATTTCAGTTTGTCTAGAAAAGTCTCAGTGATGCATTAAGGTACACATGAAATCAAAACTAGTCATATTGATTTTGTTAGTTCACATTGCTAGTTTTGTGGTGAACAGTTCATCTGTGCGTGTCATTAAGAAAAAAGAAGTAGTTTGCCCTGGCAATGTAAAATTGAAATCTGAAAATGCACTTCGTGTTTGTTTTTAGTTCAATTCTCAGATTACGTCTGTCTAAGGTATTGGGCGTGGCTAACATACTTAACCACACCCCCGGAAATGGAAATAGTGAGAAGGAGGAGTCTGTTAGCTTGTAATAACTCTCCCTAAACCAAATCTTTCTGAATGAAATGCCTACTTTACAGACCCCCTAGTTTTTCGCGATTGTGCGATCGCTGAATCCAACACAAAATCAACAAAAAGTCCCAATTTTTTTAAATCCTGCATAATTCTTAATTTAAACGCAAAATTATCGAAAAAAATTAAATAATCTCATGAAAAACATCCAATTCCAAACCATATAATCAAATTGTATTTATTTCAGTTTGCAATTCATTGTTTTACGTGACTTATTGACGTGGCATACGCCGTGCATGTGATTTGAGTGTCTCTTGAAAAATGACATCTCACCTGCGCCCTCACAATCCTAGCATTACATGAAAGTGGGGGGGAAATGTTTTGCAGCCTATGCAGTAAGCAGACGCGGATGAAGCGTCAAGCGCGAGTGATTTAGATTGGAAGTCAATGCAAAGATAAGATTAGACGTCCTGTGGCGCGAATCGAGTGAATGACACGGCGTGAATTGGGCATTTTGTGTGTTTCAGACTGCAGAAGAAAGTGGGAGCAAACATCTAACAAACAGAGCAATGGGAAAAGACAGAAAAGCAAACAGCTTACAATGATGGTGATTGGTTCAAGGATGATGGCCACTTGACGTGACCGAATTGAAGTATGTTATTTTTGCTTAACATGTATGGCTGGTATTATGATGTGCGCCAAATCGATAAATGATTTCGCTTAACTCTTTCCCTGCCATTGACGAGAGAAAACGCTTCCCTGCCATTGACGAGTTTTACGGCAATCCGTGTTTTAGGTGTATTACAGAAGGGGAAGCCCTAACGCATGTCCTTAGTGATGTCAGATGCTCCGGGGAATGAAATTGTAGAAAGAGAAAGTAGGATCGGGAGTAAAAATAAGAGTTATATACAACCTTCCTTTGGCTTAATCCCTACCGTTTTAGATCTTGTCTTGACAAAAGACCAAAATAAAGAAGCTTTATTTTTATGATTTGTGTCATTAAGATTGCACATCTAACATAGTAGGCTACATAATATGGTAAATAAGATATTATATATATATAATTTTTTATTTATTTATTTTTTTTTTCACAAACTTTTCCACAAATTTTTGGGAATTACCAGCACAAAATCATTTTTAATCGCAAAAATCACTAGAGGGTCTGACTTTACTACATCCAATCACACACACACACAAAAAGTGGAAAAAAAGCAAAAAAAGCTTCCGGTTCATGTGGACTCCACTGCGACTGCTTTTTTTTCCTCTATATTATGACGCAGGTCCAAGAGAAACGGAATATTAAATGAGATAACGATGGGCTTGGCTTGTTTTTTCTACTGCAAGCTGATTGGATGTAGTAAAGTAGGCATTTCATTCAGAAAGATCTGGAAAAGGGTTTGAGGAGAGTTATTACAACCTAACAGACTCCTCCTCCTCACCATTTCTGTTTGTTGTCAAAAAACACAGCTGGAGGGGCGTGATTAAGTATGTTAGCCACGCCCAATACCTCAGACAGACGTAATCTGAGAATTTAACTGAAAACAAACAGGAAGTGCATTCTCAGATTTCAATTTTAGATTCCCAAGGCAAACTTTTTTTTTTTCCTAATGACACGCACAGATGAACTGTTCACCACAAAACTAGCAATGTGAGCTAATAAAATCACTATGGTTAGTATTGATTTCACTTGTACTTTAAGACATGGATCTGATGCCATCAATTCATCAGGAAGCAGATGCTGATCAGGAAATTTAACCAAGTAAAAAGGACAGAAAGCCAGACAGAAAAACACATTTGGAAAAAGTAGAAAATGTTATTGAGTATGAGAAGCCGTTAAAAAAGCAGAAATGAAGAAGAGCTTTGATACAGAAAAAAAAATTACAGCACATAACATTTATTGTATGCAACAGGAGTCCTTCCATCACATTTAACAAAGAGCCGACAGTCCAAAATGCTTCTTGCCGACTATATAATTGCCTGTTGTTGGTTTTATCGACCCCCGGAGCTTAGCTGGTCTGAGCGAGAGGAGCATTTGAGCATCAGGCACTGGCTGAATGCATCAAATCAGAAAACACAACATAACAAGCCTTGGCAGAACTAGATGTTAGCCAGAAATCATTGAGGATCTCTTGCCAGTAAATTGAAGCCCAAATCACGTCAAGAGGGGGGGACCTGCAGATCTCGCTGATGGAGAATGAGTCATGTTTCCTTAAAGATCCATCAAGTGTTTGCATCTCATCTCAGGCTCATGTAAGATTAAAACGTTTAGCTGATTTACTTCTCAGTGGAGGGAAAGAGCTACAATGCACAGTGAAACCCAGCCATTGCAAACCCAATTATAACCAAATAACTAAAGACTTTTGCATAAAACTTTTATATACACGTATATATATGTATGAGATGACAAGACTAATATATATAGAGAGATTCTGAATTCTTTTGTAATTTATATATATATATATATATATATACAGAATATTTATACACAGTGAGTACACACATTATGTGCATACAAACCTTTATTTTGGGCTGCGATTAATTGTTTGACAGCACTAGTTTTTTTTCCCTAAGAGAGCAGGTGTGATAGTCAATCACTGATAACAGAAACAATATCCTCCAAAGCCGATGACTTATCTCACTCTAAACAAGTAAATTGTACAAACCTGAGACAATTAAAGACAAAAATGTGGAAAACAATATGAAAACGATATTGGTGTTTGTTGTCTACATATTGACATATTGAGTGTATATAGCTCAAATATTGCTATGAGTAAACACAATACTTATTTATTTATTTATTATTATTATTATTATTTATACAAACACTATGTTCACAGAGAGTGCAGCAACGGGTCGACACAAGGTTTTACTGCAGCTAATAAAATAAATCATTCACATTTTTTTACATTTTATGAACAAAACACAACCAGAGGCAGGTCAAAAGTAAAATACAGCGCAGTCTAATGTAATAAATGCCTATGGTCATCATAACAGTGTCACACAGGATAACGATCGCCTTTGTTTCATTTAGGATCATCACCAAAAATACATTAAAAACGAGCAAGATTACAAGTTTAACACGCATTATTCAAACTAGTAAATCCACTCTTTTTATCCCTTGCAACAATTAGTGCTCTTTAAATGTCAGGTCAGTGAGTAGGCCTATTCTGGTTGCACATATACAAAATAAGCCAAAAATTTTTTATAATTTACTGCCCCTGTGAGGAAGAAAAAAAAACAGTGTAGAAAGCTTATGTGATTAGATGAGTCATTTATCTTGGTTGGCTTAGTAAACACGAGGACAGACTTTAAGTTAGAACAGATACACTTTGCAAGAGGAAAAAAAGCTATCTGTTACACACACACAACATTTGAGAGAAACAGAGACGAGAAACTGCAGTTTAAAACAGCGTGAGGGTGAAATTCAGCAATAATAAGCAGCCCGCTGGCTGTTGGCTTCCATTAAAATCATATCTGTCCATTTATTTTCATCAGGACGGCAAGAACGAATACGCCTGACCTAAATTTGTTGATTTGCACTAGCCTCTGGACGCGAGGTGTAATAGATCGAAGAAAAAAAAAAGCTATTACCATTTCAGGCCTTGCCGGCAAACGGGAATTCAGGAAGCAGGGCTTGGCCTGTCCATCAATTATTCAAGACCATCAAGTCACAAAGATGTAAATACACTGCCTGCATTGCCTTAAATATTAAACAATGCAATGCACTGCTGCATAACAAGGCCTTATGTAACCTCCTGGGCTTGCATTTTTCAATTGATCCGGAGCCTGGAAACTGCAGGATGTGTTTACTCGTGTCCCTACTATGCATCCCGGGTGAACTGTACTTTTAAAGGTACGGTATGTCATTCTTTCATTCTAATCAAATATGCAGAACCAATCAAAACACTGGTATGTTTGTTTAGGCAGTCTAAACAAAGCTTTTTTTAATCAATTTTAAGGTCAAATTATAAAGTTATTATAAAATTACAAAGTATTTACATTTGAATTGTTTCTACGGAATTTATATTGCTGCGCTTTGTTTTCATTCATTTGCTATTGTATTGTTTTAGTGTTACTATTTTTGTATGTGTCATATAATGCTGCAGCCCTAGCTTAATTGCCCTTTGTGAGACTAATATAGCTGTTAAACTTCAACTCAAAGACAGCAAAAGTAATTAGCAACATTATTACGATTTAACACCACCACCAACTGCAAAAGACATGACATGAAGTCACCAAAGAAAAGAAGCGAGACGTAGCCACTTGGAAAACCCACCATATCAAATCAGAGAAAGACATAAGATTCCAACACAGGCTCACTGGGAAAATATGACCAGGGATACATTTTTGAGAACCAAGAAATATGTGCTTGCGGGTACATATGGCTGCATTGTGTGAGTAAAATGAACACTGAGGGGTGGTACTTACCTCCATATGGGTGGCTTTTCAGGCGTGATTGGTCTGCTTGGTAGCTCAAACGGCGTCAGACTTGGGACGTGGAGTGTTTCCAGAAATCGTATTGTTTTTGTTTTTTTCTTGTTTGCTTTTGAAAACACTATCGGTTGAGTTTAGGGAAGGGGGTGTGTGGGCAAAGTCCCTTTACGGCAAGTCATTTCACTCAGCGACCATCTTTGAAACGCCTCTCGGGCAGTATGCTCGGGTATTCTGTATGAATAGGGAAACATCCAATTCTACAAAATTGCTTGCCAAGCTTACGATTAAATTTCATATTAGGAATCAGCAATGAAATGAAACAACAACTGTGTCTTTAGTTTCACTTCTAAACGTTCGAATCACACAAAATCTGCAGAAACTCACGTCTGGGCCTCCCCCCTCTCCCGTAGAATCATCAGTCTATATTGATCAATGATTGGCTCCTGAACTAGAAGGCGAGGCTTCATTCGCCATATTGACCGTTAGACTTTACCCCATTCAAAACTATACGAGTAACACGTCTTATGTATTCTGTAGTCTTTGGTATGGGTCAGTCGTTATCAAGCTAATATATTACACACGACGACTGGCTTCTCTCAGGAATGCGTGTGATAAGGACGTTAAGATACACAGAAATGTACACAGCGTCCTCTGGTGGATTTATGAGAAATGGCACGTTTGAGAAAATGTTCCCTACATTTGTCAAAAATGAACACGGCACCCTCTAGTGGAATTGTGAAAACAAAAACTGCAATGCGACATAGTCCATGGTACATATTTCTCGGTTCTTAAAAATGTAGCCCTGGGCACATAATTTCAATGGGTGCAAAGATTCAGCATAAGAGAAGTTAAACAACACATAGGCTTCGATAGAGTGGTCCCTTACAGATATTACCATAATGTTCATAGTAGCTATTACTATACCAACCAAACTCGCAAAAAAGAAAATCAAGCTTGCGTATTACAATTAAAATGGCTTAAAAGTTGCCTCATCCATGACTTGTAGAATTGATTCGTACATCCATAATAATTTAAGTAAACATCTCGGACTATACCAATAAGGGACCATTCTGAAATCTTGCCTTCTTGGTTTTGGGGGGAATTTGCCATTACCATTATCATTGCTATAGTTCATCAGCATGCCACAAAAGACAGTCAAGAGCTTCCCGGTGGCCGGGTCAGTGCTTTCGGCCAGAGACTTAATGTGCTCGGCAACTATCTGAGCACCGCCCGCTGCGTCAACCGCACTTCTGCCCTCATCTGCAAAACAAAGAGGTCACATAAAAAAAGAAATAAACAATAAAAAAAGGCAACAAATGACACAAAAGAAACAGCAACCTGGATGACAGAATGACAGAAAACGGGGAGTTAAAGGAATAGTTCAAATCTTCCCCAATGATTCGCATTAGGGCTGCATGATATTGCAAAAATATGACATTGCGATATTTTAATGTTTCTTCTGCGATATATAAGTACAATTTCAGCAGATAGCTTGAATAGCTCTATTTGGGAAGAATTTATTCATTTAGATTGATTTGGGATTATTCTGGGCTAGTGTTGTCACGATACTGGAATTCGATACCAATCGGTATTGAAATTTTGAAAACGTCCATTTCCCGCTAACATTTGAGCGAGTTCTTAAACAACGCTGATTTGCCATTATGTTCATGTGCTCAACAGAAATGACTGTGATTGGCCGTGAAGGTCATCAGTTCACCGATCTCACCGCTGTTTACTGAGTTTAACTACAGATATAGGGACACTGGAGCGTTTTAAAGCCAAGAAGATCAGCTGTTATGTTTATAAGCTGACATACAGGATCAGCTTTCACTGCTATGCAGATGATACTCAATTATATATTTCAACAAAACCTGATGAGACGTCTGAACTGTCTAAGCTAACTGAATGTATTAAAGATGTTAAAGACTGGATGACCAACAATTTCCTTCTCTTAAATTCAGACAAAACAGAATTATTACTTATTGGGCCTAAATCCTGTACGCAGCAGATCTCACAACTCGACCTGCAATTAGAGGGACACAAAGTTAGCTTTAGCTCTACTGTAAAAGATCTGGGTGTTATACTAGACAGCAATTTAACCTTTGAAAATCATATCTCCCATGTCACAAAAACAGCCTTCTTTCATCTGAGAAATATCGCTAAGTTACGAAGTATGCTATCCATCTCAGATGCAGAAAAACTAGTTCATGCTTTCATGACTTCTAGGCTGGATTACTGTAATGCTCTGTTCGTTGGTTGCCCAGCATCCTCTATTAATAAACTTCAGTTAGTACAAAATGCAGCTGCCAGAGTTCTTACCAGGTCTAGAAAATATGATCATATCACCCCAATTTTATCTTCCTTACACTGGCTGCCTGTTAAGTTCCGTATTGATTATAAAATATTGCTTCTTACCTATAAAGCTTTAAATAATCTAGCACCTGTTTATCTAACCGACCTTCTGTCTCGCTACAATCCAACCCGCTCTTTAAGATCTCAAAACTCAGGGCTGCTGGTAGTACCTAGAATAGCAAAGTCGAGTAAAGGTGGTCGAGCCTTTTCATTTATGGCTCCTAAACTCTGGAATAGCCTTCCTGATAATGTTCGAGGCTCAGACACACTCTCTCAGTTCAAAACTAGATTAAAGACCTATCTTTTTAGTAAAGCATACACTCAATGCATTGCATAACGGTATGATGCATGAATCTGCTCCACGCAGGTTTTTGCATCTCGTTTATATACACTATGAACAGCAGCTACGCTAATTATTCTCTTTATTCTCTATTTCCACCTGGGGATACTCATCCCGAGGCCCCCAGAGACTATGCAGTGCCACTAATGCAAACCAAGACCTGTGAAGAGATGACCCCAAGGTTTCCATAATCCAAGACCAGGCCGTATCCTGAGGAGCTGCTGTGGTGGTCATGGAGGAGTGGAGAGAAAAGGACTGATTCCAGTGGGACCCCAGTGAAAGACGAGTCTTCTCTGTCGTCCAGCGTTCACCAGCCTCCGGCGCCTAGACTGCAGCTCTGCACAAGACGCTTGGCCATAGGAGAAATGGTCGTGCCCTACTGAGCCTGGTTTCTCTCGAGGTTTTATTTTTTTTTTTTCCTTCACTTTCGCAAATTGGTGAAGTTCGTTCCTCGCCGCTGTCGCCACTGGCTTGCATGGTTCGGGACCTGTAGAGCTGCGCATCGATGGATTTGCTCTTCAGTGTTTGGACTCTCAGCAGTGAAAATTAAACCACACTGAACTGAACTTAAACTCTAAAAACTGAACGGACACCATTCCAATTCACTATAATCTTCTATGTGAAGCTGCTTTGACACAATCTACATTGTAAAAGCGCTATAGAAATAAAGATGAATTGAATTGAATTGAACATACGAGCAATAAGCTGATGAATCGACTGATCTTTAAAACGCTCCAGTGTCTCTAATATTTGGGATGATTTTATTAATTTAGATCAACTAAGATGATCAAGTCTTTTTCTACGCAGTGCATGTGTATAAATTATAATAAATTACAAGCACATAGATCAAAAATAAAAGTAAAATAAACAGTGCTTTATGGTTTTTCAAGTACAGAAATTGAACATTCATTAATTTTCCTTTGGCTTAGTCCCTTTATTCATCAAGGGTCGCCACAGAGGAATGAACAGCCAGCTTATCCAGCATATGTTTTACACAGCGGATGCCCTTCCAGCTGCAACCCAGTACTAGGAAACATCCATACACACTCATTCACACACATACACAATTTAGCTTACCCAATTCACCTATACCGCATGTCTTTGGACTTGTGGGGGAAACCGGAGCACCCGGAGGAAACCCACACGAACACGGGGAGAACACACTCCTTCACACACACACACACACACACACACACACACACACACACACTACGGTCAATTTAGTTTATTCAATTCACCTATACCACATGTCTAGAAATTGAACAATCAAATGTAAAATAACATGGTCATCATTGTACAAATAATAAAAAATTTATATATTTATTAATATCTTTATCTTTTAATCTTTAATAAATAAACTAATCCTGTGATTTGACTATTGCGGATACACACATTGCGATATCGACGCTCAAATGATATATTGTTCAGCCCAATAATAAACTATTTAAAAGCACAGATAATTACAATAGAGCAAAGATAAAAGTGACATATACAGTGCTTTATGGTCTAACAGTATTCAGTTACAGAAATTTAATAATCAAATCAATTTCAAGCCTTCATTGTATAAATAATAAAATAAAATAAATCTTTATTAAAGCTACAAATGGTACAATTTCTTGTGCCTGAATGATTAAACAGTCACAGGCCTTAAAAACTTTAGACTTTAACTCCATTATCTCTAGAGTTAAACTCAACATTGCAGATCCAACATTTCAGATGCGCACATTGCGATATTTATGCTGAAACGATATATTGTGCAGCCCAAATTGGCATTGAATTTTACTTTTTGGTTGAACTATTCCTTTAATGGAGAGACAGGTTGGGATTTTCCATGGAATGTAATGCGACAACTGATAATGTTGCTTGGAGGACACAAGAAAATAGCCATTGCGGGTAAAAAGAAAACCAAATGTGATCAGAAACTGTATGCGTATTACAGAACAGCACAGGATTTGTTTAGAAACAGTAAAATATATAACAATTTTCGTATTTTGGGATTTATTTTTTGTTCATTTATAATTGTGAATTGCATTATGGGATGTTGATCTCTACTCTGTCGACTTTTGATGTTGAAAATTCAACTCTACAGTTTAACAAAGTGACTTTTGTTGACATTTTAGTCCTTTGAAATAATGTATAAGAAGTAATCTATAGAGAAATAAGTGTGTAAAATAGCAGAAAATGTACTGGCAGTTTATTACAAGGTTTTTGAAGCATAATATACAACATCAACCCAGACAATATATCACTTTAAACTATTAAAAATGTTAACAAAAGTCACTTCTTGGAACTTTTCAAGGTTAAAAGTTGTTGGAAGAAGGATCAAGGTCCCATAATGCAATTCAAAAGCATAAATAAACAGGGAAAAATAAAAACATGAATCACAAAATATTGAAAACTGCTATTTTACGGATATTTTTTTACAGTGTAGCTGATAAGTTTATGTACGATGTAGAGTCCAGAAGTGCAGCAGAAGCACGGCGTATACAGAATCCAGACTGCAGGGTTTCACTAACAAGGGAAGGTGTTAAAATATCCACAGAGACACCGAAGTCCAACGTGATTTAAAAAGTCAAGACAAGTTATGCGATCCAATTTGCATACAATCCATCATTAAAAGTATTTGGTAAAAAAGGTATGTTGAGAACTCCAAAGTTACCCACACTCTCAGAAATAAAGGTACGAGAGCTGTCACTGGGGCTGTAACTAATGGGTCCTTATTAATACCTCAAGGGTACATATTAGTACAACCCAGGCTCATTCTGAAAACGTAGCCCTATATACATTTCTGGAGAGCGCCAAATACGTCCCAGGAGGTAAGTTTTTTTGCAGTTTTTGTTTTGAATAGCAATCCAAAAAAGAAAAGCCCCCTGACTTTTACCACGTTTTTTAGATTTTATCACATACTCACCCTGTTATTTACTTATTCATTCATTCATTTTCTTTGGAAATGGACTGGTGGGGGAAACCGGAGCACCAGGAGGAAACCCACGCGAACACAGGGAGAACATGCACCGCCCTTTAGCGTTCCTTTTAAAGACGAAACGCAGCAATACACACTTCTGGCTACTTCGCAATCTCCAGAAATGTATATAGGGCTACGTTTTCAGAATGAGTCTATGTTGTATTAGTACCTAAAAAGTACAAAAGCTAACCTCTTGAAATTTTTAGGTACTAATATATACATTTGAGGTACCAATATGAACCCTTTAAGTACAAATATGTAGCTTTTGAAAAGGTACCACCCTATAGTGACAGCTCCTACCTTTATTTCTGAAAGTGCAGAAAGTCTACTATTTATCATCTCGCTAACACTTTACTTGAAGGGGGTTTTCATAAGACTGACATGAAACTATTATAATCATGACATGACACATGAATGAGATTATTCACGACACAGTATAATAGCCTCGTGACAATCATGCTGGTAAACTGGAGGTAAGTTTAGAGTAGGTTATTGCTTTTTTTTTTAATTTCTGACAAAATGAATCTCACTCCTACGGGATGAACTGCTGGTCAAGGTAGGACAATATGAATAGCCACTGACTAATGACTTGAAAAGCACTAAAATCTCTAAAAGTTGCTGAAGGTTATGAGACAAAGTAAATCACCAAGTCCTTTTCAACTAAATAGTCATCATTTTGATTACATATAAAATAAATATTAACTGATAAAAAGTGTTTACGCAGCATTTATGAGGACAGGTTGGTAAAAGTGTCTGTGATTAATAAAAAAATAATAATTAATGAGTAATAAATAATAAATAACTGCTATAGTAAAATATAAAGACGACAACATTCATGTGATGTTGGACTGTACAAAACTTCCTTCCATAATACCACACAAATGAAAACTTAAATTACTTCAGCTTGTTACACCTAAATGAACTTTTTAATTACTTTAAGCTACAATTCGGGCTATCAATAAACCCTTAGCTATGACTTTTGCCTCCCAATTTGCTGCTTACTAATAGGTAATAATGTAGTAGTTATGGTTAGGTATTAGATGGGATGCTGAATAAGATCATGCAGAATATCATTCATCATTCATTTTCCTTCGGCTTAGTCTCTATTTCAGAGGTTGCCACAGATGAATGAACCGCCAACTATTCTGGCATATGTTTTATACAACCAACCCAGCCGCAACCCAGTATTGGGAAACACCCATACACTCTCATTCACATACACACACGCTCATACACTATGGCCAATTTAGTTTATTCAATTCACCTATAGCGCATGTCTTTGGACTGTGGGGGAAACTGGAGCACCTAGAGGAAATCCACGCCAACACGGGGAGAACATGCAAACAGAAATGCCAACTGGCCCAGCAGGGACTTAAACCAGTGACCTTCTTGCTGTGAGGCAACAGTGCTAACCACTGAGCCACCGTGATGCCCCTTATGCAGAATATGTACCTTATAAGTATTAATAAACTGCCAATACCTTAATAACAGGCATGTAATAAGCCACTTGATAAGATTAAGAGTTGTTACCTAAATCGTTTAGGTCTAACAAGGTGAAGTACTTTGTTTACTTTAATCCGATGTTCAAATAATCATGATTACAATTATGACCAAAATAGTAGTGACTAGGGCTGCACGATATTGTAAAAATCAGACTTTGCAATATTTTATTTTTCTGTGATATACATTGCGATATGTTGTATCTATACAATATGACCAAATTATTGAATAGCACTATTCGGAAAGAAAAGAGTCACACTTTATTTTAAGGTTCTAAAAATATTCGCCCTCCTATACTACACTACATCAGTTGACTGCATACTTTAAACAAAAGAGACTCGTGAATCATGAATCTGAGGTTTAATCCCTCACACAGCACTTTTTTTATGCCAAAATACTGTCTTGGCATTGATTTATATTTCAGTTCCATATAGCTGAGTTTTCCAGTAAGCTCTTGTGAGCAGAGATGACGGTATTGGTGTGTCAGATGTGAGTCAGCTTATGTAGCTGGTATGAACAATGTTTCAGGTTTGTTTACACTGGTGCTTGCCGACGCAAATGTCTACGACAGCCTCCTACTGCACACAAATGAGGGCCAGGAGAGGAAAAGAGAGCGAGAACGTGATTTAAATGCAACAAAACAAAGTAAAAGATCCAAATGCTGATGCTGAAAGACTTCCAAATTGGCTGGTTTTAATGGTTCTGGATGCCGCGCAGTGAAAAAGACAACCACACTGTGGGGATTACGAGTAAAAGAAAGGCCTGACAAGCATGACTGTGTGAAGATGTTTTTTTCTCTGTCAAAGGGTCTGGGATCAAATTCAGCTGCAGCGTCAATCAGAATACACCATCTGTGCTTAATGATATATAACTTCTGTCATTTTATTAGCAGCCATATATATATATATATATATATATATACAGTGATGGAAAAAGTAATGAACACGTCACCATTTTTCTCAGAAAACATATTTCTAAAGGTAATTGTTGCATCACAAACCTCTTTGATATTGGCAAAATTTTTTATAAACTTAAAATTTTTTATAAACCCGGAGGAAACCCACGCCAACACGAGGAGAACATGCAAACTCCACACAGAAATGCCAACTGGCCCAGCCGGGACTCGAACCAGCGGCCTTCTTGCTGTGAGGTGACAGGGCTAACCATTGAGCCACCGTGTCACTTAGTTATATAATTTATTGAAACTATTTTGTTTTCACCCTAAAAAACTCCTCTCCGTTACACAGCACTTGGAAAATATTTGAAAAGAAATTAAAATTTTACAGGAGCTAATAGTTTTTGCTCCAACTGTATATATATATATATATATATATATATATATAATAATGCTATATATAAGATTACTTTTTACTTTATATTTAAGATTACTTTCTTGTTACTTTCTGCCAACCACATGTGAAATGCAACGGCGCAGGAAAGGTTTAGCTCGGCATCTAAAAATGGGTTTCTAGCTCATCCATCACCTGCAGTGTGAGCCTCATGTCACTCATTCAGACAACTGCAGCATCAGTTCCCCTTCACGTCACACGGGAGAGTCTGTAAAACGCCTGACAGTGAAGGCAGCGGGTTTGGGAGTGATAATGGGCACTTACGGCTGTCGTAGCAGATGTTGCCGAGGGCTCGTCCCGTCTGGAGCAGTATTTCCTGGTCCTTACAGTTTAGCAGCTGAACCAACGAAGGAATGAGTCCCGCTTCCACACACGGGTTCCTCATGAATTCTGCAAGAAAACAGCACTGTTATTCCAGTTGCGTTCTTTTTTGGTATTTTATTTACAGGAAATCACTGACGGCAACGATATCATGTTATCATAACAATATAATGTGGAAATACGATATAACGATATAATGTGGATCGTAACTGTACTGTGCATTAACACCGTGGCCATATTAATCTATTTAAACACACAAAAACATTATACCAGACACTGTAAAAAGGTCATTCCCAGCCACTAGACTTTCTGACAGGGTATTTGAGTGTCATCGAGTGACAAAATGTTGTGGGACTACTATACAGGAGTTATTATTATGAATTATAGCGAAATTTAGCGGGGTTTTTTTAGAGTTTTTTTTTTAATCATGATGGTAAAACACGAACGCCGTTATGAATGTATTAAAACATATGCTTGTTTGTCGTAAACATTTGTAATAATGACAAAAAATACTAATTTGTGCATCTTCCGTGTGCAGCCATGCTGCCGTTGTAGATGGTGTATTCTGGGAAATTTTCGTACCCCTTGATTTCGAGTGTGGTCCTAAAAATCTCCGTTTCAAGGGCTATCTAGCCCTTCCCCTTAGCCCTACCCTTCGTATACTTCGGAAATTGTATACTTACAGGCTAGGGTTGGGGTGTTTGTTTTTGTAAGTTTATGCATATCAGAAAATTTATTCTGGAATTTGTGATTATTGTAAGTCTACTCAATGACCAAATAAAACTTATTTGACAAAATAAATTTAGATGTTAGTGTTAGTTTTAAGGATATCTATTATCTAGTGTGCTACAAAACAGGACAAAAATCCTAAATGGATCAACGATTTTTTTCACGTACTTCAGTTTCTCATCAAATCTTGACCAATTAAATACTCTCTAGTGTCTGACATGCCCCGCCCCCTTCAAGACGCTTCTCATTTGCTTTTCATTTGATGCGCTTGAGCTCAACCACTCTCACTGGCAGAGCTGTGATAAAAACGAAAAAGGGGAGGAGCTACACTACGCCCCACCCTCTCTTCATTTTTCAGTTGAGACACTTCACAGGACCTTTAAGAATAACAACCCTGGTATGATCTAATTACTATCTGATTAACGCATTGCAGTGATACAGTAGTAAATCAAATGCGTCTTCTCTCTTCGTCTCTTTCCTCAGAGAGAAAGTGCTGTAGACTAGACTGGATGAAGCAGATGTTCCCAGAGGAATCCTGACAGCTGAACGCCAGCAGGAGATCCAGTGCGCAGATCTGCCACAGCACCAAGCCACTGTCATTAGCAGCCTAGCAAACTGCTAAAAGGCCATTCATTATTTTAACCTTTTTATGTCAGGCCGCTCTCAATACGCTTCCAAAGCCCAGCTCTATCCGTCTGAAGTGCGCTTTAAAGCAGCACTTGTGTAATTAGACTAAAAGCTTTATGCGAAGAAGAAGCGAGCACCGACTGTGCAGGACTGATGGTTGATGTGCTGGAGCTGTAATTACAAACACCACAGCAAAGCATCTTTTAAAGGAACACTCCACTTTTTTTTTTTTGGTAAAATGGTGAGTTTTAACATTTTTTAATCCATTTAGTCGACCTCCGGGTCTGGCGGGAGCACTTTTAGCTTAGCTTAGCATAGATCATTGAATCAGATTAGACCGTTAGCATCTTTCCAAAAAGGGTTCCGATAATTTTCCCATTTAAAGCTCGACTCGTCTGTAGTTACATAAAATACTAGCCAACTTAAAATCTAGTTGCATTTTCTGTAGTTGTATAAATATCCAGCCCATGGTCATTATAAATACATGACTCAACCTAGGGCTGCATGATATTGGAAAAAACTGACATTGCAATATTTTATTTTTCTGTGATACACATTGTGATGTTGAGTTTTAAGTTCACCAGATGAATTGAATGGCTCTATTTGAGAAAGAAAAATCTTAATTGTAGAGTTATTGGGCAATTGGCATTTGCATAAACTATTATAAACCAATACCAAGCATTGATAAATAGAGTAAAGCAAAGAAACAAATAAAATATTAATGCTGAAATGATATAATGTGCAGCCCTCTGCCACAAATGACACTGTTCGGGTATGTTTTGTTGTACGTTTCAGATGACAAATCCAGTTTTGTCATTATTGAATCTATTCAGACGATCTCCGGGTCTGGCGGGGGGCACTTTTAGCTTAGCTTAGCATAGATCATTGAATCGGATTAGACCATTAGCATTTTCCTCACAAATTTCCAAAAAGAGTTCCGATAATTTTCTTATTTATAGCATGACTCTTCTGTAGTGATATCGTACACTAAGACTGACAAAAAAATGAAAAGTTGCTACTGTCTAGGCTGATAAGGCGAGGAACTATAGTCTCATTTTTGTGTAATAATCAAGGAACTTTGCTGCCCTACCATGGCTGTAGGAGCAATGATATTATGCAGCACTGTTACTTAGTCACCTAGCTAGTGACTATTTTCAGGTGCCGTGTAATATTGTTCCTTGATTATTATGCCAAAGTATAGTTCCTAGCCTTCTCAGCCTAAAAAAAAAACAACTTTTCATTTTCTGTCGGTCTAAGTATGCAAAGGAACTACAGAAGAGTCAAGCTTTTAATAGGAAAATTAATTAAACTTTTTAAAATTTTTATCAAGTGAGATGCTAATGGTCTAATCCGATTCAATTATCTATGCTAAGCTAAACGGGATGCTAATGGTCTAATCCGATTTAATTATCTATGCTAAACTAAACGGCATGCTAATGATCTAATCCGATTCAGTTATCTATGCTAAGCTAAACAGGATGCTAATGGTCTAATCCGATTCAATTATCTTTGCTAAGCTAAATGGGATGTTAATAGTCTAATCCGATTCAAGTATCTATGCTAAGCTATACGGGGTGCTAATGGTCTAATCCGATTCAATTATCTATGTTAAGCTAAGCTAAAAGTGTTCCCGCCAGACCCGGAGATCGGCTGAATGGATTCAGAAATGGTAAATCTCAACTGTTTGACTCTTGGAGAATTGTAAAATGAGCCTATTTCCAAATAAAACTGTATTGTTCCTTTAAAAAAGAAGATTTGGGCAAGATTTAATAATTGCCGCTCCTCTCCAGACATCTTTTCCACACTAAAGCTTGGTAAATATTTAATCAAAATTAATTAAACCACATTTTTTTATTTAAAACAAAGCTTTCTTTTAAAAAAACAGTGATCAGAGAGACTAATTAAGCTGATCAAAAACTCGAGAATTACATGCACTGCTCTGTTGTATAATCTGTGCACAAACAAGGCAAGTTATCTGTAGACGAACGACTGACGACTGGCTCTTTTGAGCTCAAAAAAAAAAAAAAAACCAGACTGAAATTGCATCTACAAAGCAAAGTGGATAAATACATTTTGACACAGAAATCTCTCCCGTTCTCTGCTTTCATCTGCCAAGCTGTTATTCAACCCTGTTAACATCACATCTGTGACTGGATTATAACAACAGAAAGGCCATGCACAGAGAATAATATTGGTAAAAACAGCTAAAACTACACTCAGGGTTCATACACATTTTTACTCTTAAAATTCCATGACTTTTCCATGATTTTTCCAAGACTTTCAAGTAAATTTTCATGACCTAATGTTTCATGCAATGTCTACATATACGTGGTAAAAGAAAAACAATGCATGTTCAAATTTATTACAGCATATCGTAAAACACGCAACAATCCATTTAGTTTCAGCTTATATTTATATCTATGTAAAATTGATTTAGATAATGCTTACACCGCACTAATAATGTGAGAGTATGTGATTGGCCAAGGACAGAAACGAAGAAAAGACAACTAACCTATATTCAAGTATACAGATATCTGTTTTCCATGACTTTTCCTAAAATTTGTGGGTTTTTCTGTTTTTCCAAAACTTTTCCAGGCCTGGAAAATGCCATGTCAAAATTCCATGACTTTTCCAGGTTTTCCATGACCGTATGAACCCTGTACACTGTAAAAAATATCTGTAATTAAACGTTTCCATATTTTGTGCTTCACAAGTGTTTTCGGTTTATTTATGGTTGGGAATTGCATTATGGGCCCTTGCTTTAAATTAAACTCAGAATGATTAGCCCTCCTGTGAATTATTTTTCAAATATTTCCCAAATGATGTTTAACAGAGCAAGGACATTTTCACAGTATTTCCTATAATATTTTTTCTTCTGGAGAAAATCTTACTTGTTTCATTTCGGCTAGAATAAAAGCAGTTTTAGTTTTTTTTTAAACCATTTTAAGGTCAATATTATAAGCCCCCTTCTATTGTCTACAGAACAAACAATCATTACACAATGATTTGCCTAATTACACTAACTTGCCTAATTAACCTAGTTAAGCCTTTTTTTAAATGCATTTTAAGCTGAATACTAGTTTTGTATATCTTGAAATATATCTAGTAAAATATTATGTATTGTCATAAAGGCAAATATAAAAGAAATGCATTATTAAAACTATTATACTTAGAAATGTGTTGAAAAAAATCTACAGGGAGGGCGAATAATTCAGGAGGGCTAATAATTAATTACATACTGTATATATAAAAATAACAAAATATAGAAAATATAATAAACCAAATATAATAAATAATAAAATTATGTATAATATATAAAAATATGTAATATATAAAATGTATAATATATAATAAAATAATATATAATATATATTAGGGCTGGGCGATACAGCAAAAAAAAAAAAGATCACAGCATCATGTTTCATATCATTCGATATCGATAATTATTGAATATTTTATAACAATACATTTAGGAATATTATGATTTTTAATTTAACCACTTTATTTTAACTCACCAACATTACTAAGGCAAATAGTTAAGTAGTTTAATAGTTTAATAGTTAAAAACATTTATAAATAAAAATAAATAAATATATCTCATTTCTTATGTCTTATAATAAAATAAACATAAGTGACTCTTAAACTTGATAAATAAAATGTTATAGAAGTACAGAAGTGTGTGCAATGGTGAAGTGTAAACGCTGAACAATCAAAGCAAACTTTAAGGCAGATCCACATCTGTAAGCTGTCAATAATAATGATACAGTAAACATCAAACTCAGTATACAAAACAAATCATGATAATCAAATCTGAGCTTTGATAGATTGTGTATCTTATACAGTATATGTGATGACCTATGCCTGAACCCCTACAAACTGATAAGTGTGAACTAAACGACCCTTTTTACGATGGATGTGAGCCTTTTGAGTCTTCAATGTGTATAAAGCAAACAACAGCTGAAACATCTGATAAGACGGTCCTGCTGAGCTTTGTTAACTAACAATGGTTTGTTTGAAGTTAGTATAAAGCACTGTCTCCCAAGCAGATCTTTGGGTTAAGTTACTTGAAGACAGACGAGTTAACATCGATGCTGAGGAACTGCACTATTCATTGTCTTCAATAAAGTCTTCTCCCCGTAAGAACTTTGGTCAGCTTACTTATTTTATGTATTAGAGTCATCTAATACATTGGCGAGCCACCCAAGAACGGTTAAGCCAAATACAGCGAAATCTAACAGCTTTCAAGTAAAGCCATCATTACCAACAATCATTATTCAAATACATATTGCGAATGACAACATTACCCTATGCTAAAAAAATCTTTCAGATGGGGTGCTAGTGGCTGGGATGCACAAGAAAAGAAACCAAAAAGACACTCTGGCAACATCCTTACATCCTTTTTATTTACAATCTCTTCACTGCTGCTAGTCACGGCACTCATTTTCACGTGTGTTATTCTGACGTGAGGTGCCGATGACGAAACCCAAAACCTGCAAGTGAAAAGCACAAGCGTGTGGTTTCCTTCACCATTTTCAATGCGCCACTCACTATTTGCACGCGCAAACCACGCGCCACGATTGGAAATAACAAACTTACACCCTAAGCTTATTGGCATTCCTTCCAAGGCACGTGCTCAGCAGCCACATTTTAATAAAACAGTAACGTTTCATACCAAAACCTACAGACCGAACCATTTTTTATTGTTATTGACGATGGTGTACGGTCAATAAACATCGATACCGTTTTTATCGCCCAGCCCTATATCATATTATTTCTCAACTACAGACAATAAAATACATATATATAAAAAGAAAATCAAAATAATAATAAATGTGAAAGTATGTGAATGAAACGAAAACAGCCTATATAGTACTGCATATCTCAGGGCTTTCTTCATGCCTAGTGCAGCAGTGCACTTATGAGTAAACTCAGTTTTAATCTGTTAGTCTGCTCAGAGATCGGCTGGTTCTGCTGCGCTGATCTTATAGCCCACATTGCCTATCACTTCCTTCACGCTGTCAATAGCAGGAATAATGACACGCATGAAGGGCCACAGACTCGACTGTAGTGTCAGAGAAAACAGGAGAGAAGACTCACAAAATAGCAGAGACAAACAGACACCCATGAGGGACAAAAACAGATGAATTTTATATTGAATTGGCTTCTATTAAGATTATGACAGATTAATATAAGGCTATTGTGAATGAAGACAGTTGAAGTCAGAATGATTAGCCCTCCTGTGATTTATTTTTCAAATATTTCCCAAATGATGTTAACAGAGCAAGGAAATTTTCATAGTATTTCCTATAATATTTTTTCTTCTGGAGAAAGTCTTACTTGTTTCATTTCGGCTAGAATAAAAGCAGTTTTAAAAAATTTTTAAAACCATTTTAAGGTCAATATTATTAGCCCCCTTAAGCAATATTGTTTTTGATTGTCTACAGAACAAACCAACGTTATACAATGACTTGCCTAATTAGTCTAACATAACCTAATTAAGCCTTTAAATGTCACTTTAAGCTGAATACTAGTGCCTTGAAAAATATCTAGTAAAATATTATGTACTGTCATCATGGCTATGTTATTAGAAATGAGTTATTAAAACTATTATGTCTAGAAATGTGTTGAAAAAAAATCTTCTCTCCGTTAAACAGAAATTGGGGGAAAAAATGTACGGGGGCAAATAATTCTGACTTCAACTGTATACTTTAATAGGCCATGCTCTCAAGTACAGGATGGTTCAGAGAGGGAAAAGTACTTACCATTTTTGGCCACCTCTGCAATGATGTTGGCTACTTTAGGAGTACATGAGTTCTGCACAGACAAAAGAGCGGGCATCGTGGCAAGAACACCCATCTCCTGGATCTTTTCACTAGTCTCGACATCTGAAAACAAGAATTAGGAACTTCAGTGAGGAATGTGATACTGTGTGACAATCTTTTGGCCATATCTGATTTTTTGGTTATATTTCAACAAAGGGCTCTGTTTTATCGATCTAGGCGAATAGTCTAAAGCACAGGGCGCAAAAAGCATTAAGGACGTGTCTGAATCCACTTTTGCTATTTTAAGGACGGAAAAATAAGGTTTGCGCCCTGGCGCATGGTCTAACAGGGTTGTGTTGTGTTCTCTTAATGAGTTATGTGTGTGTTTTGAGCATAACGTGCATTAAACCAATCAGAGTGTCATCTCCCATTCCCTTCAGTCAGTTGCGTTGCACCAATGGCGCATTTGCTATTTACATGGCGGACTTTATAAGTGGAAAAATTGAACGCACTAGCGAGAAAAACTGTTAAAAACAGTTAAACAGACCATCTGCAGCGAGGATAAAGAAAAAGCCTCCTCCATTCGGCCTCTTTACTTTATCTTTACTTTTCTTTTACTCTTTACTTTACTCCTTTACTTTCGTGGATAAGGAAATGGTGTTGTACGCACTCCACTGAAGACATCCATTAGCCTACATAACCAATTAATTAATTTCGTTTGTTAAGCGCAAAGATTTGTTTAAAATCTATTTCTAAATTCAGTTCTAATTTCCAGCAAACGAACAAATGAACAATAATAACGAAGTGTGGTCAAACAATTGAGTTATATCCAAACACACGTCCTGTTCTTATGCCCCATATGGTGATGCACACGTCTCCAAAACCCAACAGATGGAGAAATCTAAACTTGTTTTTAATAATAATAATAGTTTAAAAGTTTGCTAATAATAATAACATTATACAAATGCAAATTGTCATGAATAAACTGAAAAAAGCCCCACGAGGTGAAGAAGGCATGGAGGCAGTGGTTTTTATATTTATGTGGAAAATAATCATTTTTGTAACATTTTAATTCTTTATTTTTTTCATATGTAAAGATATTTGTGTATTGCTGTACATCCTGTGTGTATTAAGCAATGTGTACGTGTTTGGACCGGCATAACTAACATGCTCTGCGCTGGACTTTAGAGCAGCTTTTAGTTGGTCAATGACGAGGTCTATTTTAGTTCCTCAAAATAGCAACGCGCCAACAATACCTTAGCACACCTCCCTTATAGACCAGCACACCCATGAATCCACAAAGTGGCGCAAATGGATTTGCTATTTAAACAACGCGGTGCAAAACGGGAAAATTACTGTTGCGTTGGTCAACACATCGCACCAAACACGTCTTGAGCCTTATTGTGCAGGGTGTATGATAGGGCCCATAATCTTTGCATATTTGTCACTGTTGTACTAACTATATCCCATACACAATTAAATCCTACACAAAACATTGTCAGAATGTCTCTTTTAATCTAAACATGTTGTTTTATTTATGAATAAACTGGACAGCATATTAAGCAATACAACCTACTGAAAAACATCATTAATGGTACAATAATATTGATCATTCCACTGGATTTTAACTGATGCTTTCTGTTAATACGATTTTCCAATGCAGATATCTATTTATTCAATCCACTGGCATGAATCACATCCAACGTGACACAGCAAAAGATAAAATAACTGCGAGCTCCTCAGCTAAAAAATGGATTTTGTCCAATCCGGCAACCTTGATTAATCTGAACAAGTCGAGGCTCCTTCAATTTGCATTCTTCATTTCAGGCGATGCTGTAAGGAATGATAAAAATGAAAAGCTATTTAAAAGATATACAGACTTACTGTTGTGGGCCAAAGCTTTGAGCAGGCAGTCCAAGCAGCCCTCCACGCTGTCTGAAGCACCTGCCGATGACAGCTTCAGTGTCTTCAGGGCTTCGCTCAGGTTGTCTGCTGATGGAGGACAAATAACAAACAGCTTTAGATCTTCGGCATAGCTACAAATGCACAAAAATCCAATAGTATCTGGCTGCAGACTCTATACGACATGCACTTTCAGACACACGCACTCAATAGAGCTAGTGACGTCACTGTGAGGGGTAGGGTTTAGGCAGAGGATGATAAGCGGTTTCAAGGTTTACCGCGGTTTGGAAAAGTCAAGGTTTTTTTTAAATTAAAAAGAAAGAAAAACAAAAAAACATTTCACATGTTTTTTATGACTACTTTATTTCTTTTTTTAGGGCAAAAGTACTGGTCAGCTTATGCCAACATTCAAGCATTGGCTTAATTTATATTAAAAAAAGAAGGGTATCCAAAGACACCTTTTTAAGGTGTAAAGAAATCTGCGTTTTCGAAACTAATGAAGACAGCAGAAGTCAATGATTTATTTGAATTATTTAGCCTGACAGGTTTACTGCTCTAAACATGCTTTAAATGTTTCTTAAAATAAAATATAATGCGTTCAATGGGGGAAAAAGTTGTTGTTTTTTACCTAGACATTTAAAAAGAAAATATTTTAGAGCAGTAATCGCAATACCGTGAAATTTTTATCCAAGGTTATCATACCGTCAGAATCTTATACCGGCCAATACCTAGTAGGGTTAGGGGCAGGGTTAGGTGTACACCAAGGATGCTGCAATACTCAGTATGATATTGAACAGTTCAGTACTACCTCCACAGTTCAATACGCAAATGGAAATTCGATTTTCCATTTACTCATTTTTCCTTCGTCTTAGTTTAAGATTAAGATTAGATTAAGATCTAAGATTTTTATCTGATTCATATAATGGCAGTGAATGGGGACAGTTTTTTAGATTAAACAAACACATATAAACGAGTCCAATTCAATAGCCACGGAAATTGAACATTATTCATTCATTCATTTTTCTTCGGCTTAGTCCCTTAGGGGCTGCCACAGTGGAATGAACCGCCAACTTCTCCAGCATATGTTTTACACAGCGGATGCCCTTCCAGTTGCAACCCATTACTGGGAAACACCCATACACTCTCGCACTCAAACACTACGCCAATTTGTTTTACCCAATTCACATATAGCGCATGTGCTGGGTAAACCGGAGCACCCGGAGGACACTCTTCGCTGGTGAATATTACTGATTTGTATGCGCCACCTACTGGCGGAAAATGATTTAGCATTTTTGTGTTTTCTGCAGGGGTGATTAATGCAGCACAATTTCACGAAGTCAAGATATGTTTTTAATTACGTTTTAATTCCTATTTTGAAATAATAAGTTACAAACACCTAGTTTATGTTGTCATATTTTCATTGTCTTTTTTGTTGTTTATAGCTTATTTAAGAATAAATAAATTCAGTATCAGAATCAGTTTTAAAATGCTTATATTTATTGCTGAATGACAAGGTCAGTTTTCTATTGGCCTCGTGACAAAGTGAATGATTTAGGACTCTCGACACATTTTTGCTATTTAATTATTTATTTATTTAGCAAAATGAGGACTGGATACGGGCGACGCGGTGGCGCAGTGGATAGTGCATGTTCTCCCCGTGTTGGTGTGGGTTTCCTGCGGGTGCTCTGGTTTCCCCCACAGTCCAAAGACATGCGCTAAATTGTCCGTATTGTATGTGTGTGAATGAGAGTGTATGGGTGTTTCCCAGTGATGGGTTGCAGCTGGAAGGGCATCCGCTGCGTAAAACATATGCTGGATAAGTTGGTGGTTCACTCCGCTGTGGCGACCCCTGATTAATAAAAGGGACTAAGCCGAAAAGAAAATGAAAGTGAATGAATGAGGGCTGGATACTCCAATGTTACTCATTAAATCAATTATTATATTATCAGAGATCATGAATATAAGAAACTAGTTATTATACATTTGGTTTAAGAGTAGGCACTGAGGTCCACCCTAATTCACCAAGATCCAGAATGTATGTCTATGTGCTGAAACAAGGCTCAGATTTTACTGAATAACTGTGTTTATTCTTGTTTAATTAAAGTAAAGCATTCAACTTTTGTCTTTTTGTTGTGAAATAACTGTATAATTCATCTTATACATAAATTCAAGAACAAAGCTTTAATTGTTAGTAATATTTCCTTATCGACTCTTACTGTACTCAATGTGATTATCAACAGCAAATCATTTTTTTGAAAGAAATGTATCATGTTAATCTCAATCATTATCACTGTATTGCACTGCATTATACTGTATTATTTAAATATACAGAGCTTGGATTATAAAAAAATTAATAGCATCTTACCAAGGCATCTTATTGCACATATATAGTGAGAAATGGTATATGCTGTTATGAAGATTTGCATTGCAGATTTACCTTTTGGTTGGTTATATAAATATACTGCACCATATTGCATATTGTATGTATATATATATATATATATATACATACATTGGGGAAAAAACATATGCATGACAATATTTTTATTGGATTATCAAATCCAAGATCAATCAATCCAAATCAATCAATCAATAAATCAAATCCATCCAAATCAAGTCAACTCAACTTAACCAAAATCAAATCAATTCAAAGCAATCAAATCAAATTCAAAGTCAAGCAAATCAACCCAAATCAAGTCAATCGATCCAAATCAATTAATCTAAATTAATCAAGTCAATCCAAATCAAATCCAAATCACATCATATATTTCATATTTAGTCTAGACAATAAAATAAAAGCACAAAATTCCAATAATCTTTAGCAGCTAACAATGTTCATGTTGTCAATCTCATCTATCATCCCCTTAACAAATCTAAAACTGCTGATTAATAGCAACACTCCTTCAAATGCAGCACGCAACCTCATATTATACACTGCCAGTTTTAAACAAGATTTTCTTGATGGGACTTTTCAGACTATAATGTCTCTTTTTCACTCAAATTGATGCTTTTTGCATAACAATTTGACATCTTTCCCTTCAAACACAACAATGGCTTCTTATGTAAAATGCTGAATGTTTTTTGTGACGGTCTAAAACGTGTGAATATGTGATTGGACATGTCGTTGTTAAACATCTAGCAGTAACATTATAACACTGCATTGATTCACGCTGCACATATTTGGGACCACAATGCAGTGTTAAAGGAATAGCTCACCAAAAAAATGGGAATTATGCCATTATTTAATCAAATCATATTAGATGAGCAATTCCGGGGTTATGAATGTGACATTTGCAGTAAAAAACTTAAAAGATAAATTCACAGAGAAAGTATATGTTAACATTTAGTGTTGTCACGATACTGGAATTCGGCACAAATCGATACATTTGAGCGCTATTGAGCACGTTCTTAAACAGCGCTGATTTGTCATTGTGTTCACGTGCTCAACAGAAATGACTGTGATTGGCCATGAAGGTCATCAGTTCATTGAACTCACTTCGTCTTTCGGATGAGATGGTAAACCGAGGTCCTGACTCTCTGTGGTCATTAAAAATCCCATGGCACTTTTCATAAAGAATAGGGGTATAACCCTGGTGTCCTGGCCAAATTCCCTCCATCGGACCTTACTGATCACGACCTCCCAATCATCCCCATCCACTGAATTGGCTCTATCACTGTCTCTCCACTCCACCAATAGCTGGTGTGTGGTGAGCACACTGGCGCCGTTGTCCTGTGGCTGCAGTCGCATCATCCAAGTGGATGCTGCACACTGGAGGTGGTATAGAGAGACCCCCTCATGATTGTGGAGCGCTTTGGGTGTATGGCCATACACGATAAATGTGCTATATGAATACACATTACATTTACTCCCTGACCCAATAATAGCAATTTTTGGTTAGTCAGAGACTGTCAACCGAAATGTACGGTTACCTGTTCAGTTTGGCATGATCATAGTTAAGAAAGTTATCCTTTGTTTCTGGAAGAAAAATGTTAGGCCTCTTTTTTCTGATTGGCTTCTTGGACTTACCTTCACTTTAGATTTGGAAAGAATCAGATATGCCACGTCTGGGAACTTAAAATTTGATCAAATGTGGGATCCAGTCTATAAATAAAGACTAATAATGTTTTTTAATTTCTGAAGATTTGTAAGTTGGGTTTTTTTCTCTCTTTACATCCATTGTTGTGTCTTTTTGTAGATCATATATGTCTTGTATGCTGTCATTTTCCCTTGTTTCAGGCTTTATTTTACATTTTGCACAGATTGTTACATGATGGGTTTGTCTGTCTGTTTTTTTCTATGTCTGCAAAAACTATAATAACTGCAAAGTTCAATATTATTCAACTCAATTCAAGTTATTTGTATTGCGCTTTTGACAGTAATTATTGTTCCAAAGCAGCGTTGCAAAATGTGCACATTAATACATTACAGTCAAAATTAGCACCCTAGAAAAATTAAAAATATTTTGTTTTGTTTGACTAATTAACCTAACTTGCACTTTAAACAGTAGCATCTTGCAAAATAACTAGTAAAATATTAATTACTGTCAACATGGCAAAGACAAAAGTTATTAGTTATTAGTGATTAAATATTATGTTTAAAAATGCGTTAAAAAAAACTTTCCCTGTTAAACAGCACTTGTGAAATATTTGGGTTAATAAATCAGAAGAGGGCTAATCATTTTGTCTTCAACTCCTTTTAAATAATAGTAATAAGGCATATACAGTTCAAGCAACACAATTCTTAAGGTTTTTTTAGAGACAACTTAACTGTTTTATGTTTAATCCACTTAAATTTCTAAAAACGCTAAAGTTAACTTAATCGATTTGCGTTGGGACGACATGAATGAATTGTGTGGAACCCAGTATTTTTTTTACAGTGTGTGAATCTAGGATGACTTGGCGTGGGATCATTCAATTCTGGGGGAACTATTTCTTCAACAGCACACAAGAGGTGCTAACGCTGCCCTGAAGAAGAGTTTCCCCTGAAAAAGAGGTGCTAACAGGAGTGAAATGTTCCTTTACCCAGGGTTAAAAGTGGCATTTAGAACAGCGATAACCCGAGGTTACAGTAAGTGCAGTGTGAAAGGTCCTTTAATAAGACACAAGCAAAATTCTGAAGGCTGCTGCTCTGACTTTGTACAACAGGTTTTATTATCCACGTAAAGTAAAGGAGGAATCCCTTAATAATCATTCATTCATTAATTTTCCTTTGGCTTAGTCCCTTATTTATCAGGGGTCACCACAGCGGAATGAACCGCCAACTATTCAGGCATATGTTTTACACAGCGGATGCCCTTCCAGCCGTAACCTACTGGGAAACACCCATACACTCTCTCATTCACACACGCACACATACACTATGGCCAATTTAGTTTACCCAAAACGAAAACTGGAGCACCCGGAGGAAACCCACGCCAACAAGGGGAGAACATGCAAACTCCACATAGAAATGCCAACTGGCCCAGCCGGGACTCGAACCAGCAACCTTCTTGCTGTGAGGCGACAGTGCTAACCACTGTGCTACCATGCCGCCACCCTTTAATAATCATAATATTCAAAAAATGAATCAGACAAATTCAATGAATGCATAAAAATATAGTTTATTGCTCTAAATCTCCCAATAATCTGTCTTAGATGATGCAGTAGACAGAATCGAAAATGTTTAATAATCTAATGCTTGATTGATTATGTAATAATCTTTATATAATAATCTGTCTTTAGATCAAAGGTGTCAAAATCAGTTCCTGGAGGGCCGCAGCTCTGCACAGTTTAGTTCCAACCGTAATTAAACACACCTGATCAAACTAATTGAGTGCTTTAGGCTTGTTTGATACCTACAGATAGGTGTGTTGAAGCAGGGCTGGAGCTAAACTCTGCAGGATTGAGTTTGACACCCCTGCTTTAGATGATGCAGTAGACTTTATAAGATTAAGAGGTAAACACTTTCTCTCTGTTTCTCTTAGTGTTTTCTGTATATGAATTACAGAGACCAATGGTTCTTGGAGGGAAAATAATGAAGTATTAAAATGTGTAAATTTGTGTATATTTTCACAGCAAAACAACTAATTTTGGATTTCCAAAAAATACTTTTCTGAAATTACGTTATTAAGGAGAAAGTCTAGATGAGCGAATTTTACCTCAATGTGTCAATAGTGTACACAATATTTGCACAATTCATTCAGTGACAACTTGTCTCTATATTGTTCACAACGCTACTTTGAATATTCGGTCTGAAATCGCACACAAGTATGACTTCAAAATGCTAATATCATCTCCCCATTTTAAATTAGCAAACAATACTTATCTGAAATTATATAATTAAGGAGAAAGTCTGAATGTGCAAATATAAAACCTCAATAGTGTATCAGGGAAAATATTTCAGATTCACCAGCCCATCCCTCCATCACAACATTGAGCGTATGTCTGCTTACATGTGACCTCCTTTTCTGCAGACTCACCATCTTACATGATTCTTCACATTCATTTTCAATCACACACACAAGCACATCCAGCTACAAATCTCCCAAAAATCTAGCTCACATATTGGTGTCAAGTATTACATCACAAGCTGTCAATCACACTCCAAAAATATAAACTGATCGATTATCGTATACTATCTGAATGAGTTGTAAACACAAATCTCAAAAGCTGTTTTTAAGCCAATGTCTATCACCTCAGCAAAACAAGAGGACTATAAATAGCCCAAAAAATGAAGGATGCAGGATGAGCGTTGTGTTTGTGAATAATCCATGGCAACGTTACATCACAACCTCCCGAAAATGAAGATGAGTTTCTGCAGTGTTCAAATAACATGACGACTTGAACACTCTGACATGCTTTGACTTTGTACGTTAGCTCAAAACCATCATTACTACCTGACACACACACACATACACATACACACGCACATTTAACGTTACTAGATGGCGTTTATCATTTTTAAAATCTTGTAACATCTGAATATATGCTAGTTTTGCTTGACTTACCCATCTGGCTAGCGTTTGTTATAGTCCACACGGTCTCCGAGTGTAGTCTCTGGAGGACTGGCTGTGCTGGTTGTGTCTCGAGGCGGGTACCGGATTGGTTTTGGTTCGCTTGTCAGACAGATATCCGGGCAAGGCCCACCTTAACCCACGCTGCTCCGGTGAAAACAGCCTCTGGAGCTCCTGGTGTGCCGGGGAGACGCATACACCAGGGACAAACCCCTCTGTGTGATGGCGGGAATTACGTAATTTTTTTTTTTTTAATAGCCAAACAGGACGAAAGCTCATATGCATCAAAATAAAAACCAGGTTCACTTCAGATGCACTTCCTTCTAGTGAGCAAACGGTCTGATTCTCCGCACAGCAGACAGACGAGCTCGGAGAAACCGCCCTCCTGGCAGCTGATTGGCTTGTGAGCTGTGCAGCAGGTTCTTGTCTGTGCGGTGATTGGTAGACTGTGTTGTCAATAAAAAGAACAAACCACGCCCTCTAATGCTTTGATCGAATCTGATGTTACTACTCAAATAAGAAATGAGAAGTGTGTGAGTTGTTTACGCGAATCGGTTCTTTAGGACACGGCTGCAAAAAATGATTCATTTGTGCAACATCAGTGTATTA